>JBDFRD010045976.1:0-14726 GCA_039654405.1 Bullina lineata | reverse complement strand
GTTGTCCAAGTGTATAACATTAGCTGCATTCCCATGTTCATCAGTTTGGAGGCAGAAATAAAATTAATAAAAAAAAACCTGTAAACATGTGATAAAACTGAATACATAAATATACAAAGTGTTTATTCCTTGAACAGCAAACAAAAAATCTCATGATTGTGTTGAATATTAATGATGTGGGAGTCAATTTTGTGAACACCCTCTGAAAATGCCAGGACAGGCCAAAAAATGTGAACACAGGGGGTAGGCCCAGTTTCCTGGAACTTGAACGTATGGGGCAAGATGGCGGGCCCGAAATGAAAACACGAAAGGGTTAAGGTGAACTTTAATAAAGTTCCTTCAAAGTCTACAGATGTCACGGCTTATCTAGCTTTCATTAAGATGAAGCTCAGCAAATGATACCCAGCCACCTCTCAAACAAGATTTTAATTTGTCTTAAGTTTACTTCCTTGAAAGTGTAATCTGTAACTCAACTTGCACTAGGCTACGGAGAAGTATGATTCGTGTAAAGTTTTTTTCTTAAGAGTTATTTTTGGCATTCACAGATGTCAAATAGTTCCAGCATTGGACTCCTAATCCAAGGGTCCAGGGTTCGAATCCAGGAGGTGAGGGTGTTGCGTGTTTGAAAAAGACACTTTACACCATTTTTTCTTCTCCTTACCCAAGTGAAAATTGGGTACCAGCATAGTCTTCTAGGGAAGTAAACATACGACAGACTAGCATCCTGACTAGAAGATGAAGTAAAAATCATCTGCTCCACTTCACGCTACCGAAACCGGGATAAGCTCTAGCGCTGTGGGCCTCATTGGTCTTGAAGAAACTGTACTTTACTTTACTAGGCCAGCAATCAAACCTAAGACCTTATGATTGTGAGTGAGGCAGTTTTATATGGTCATGATGACACCAGACATAAAATATTTTAAGATTGATAAGAGTGACCTACACTAATCTACACCTGTAATCTCACGGATAAGACCTGCAATGTGGTAACCAAGATAAGAATACGCTAAACCTAAAGTCTAGTAAGGCAGTACTAGAGCTGTAGTAAACAAATCTGCATTCTTGCAACAGGGAAGGGAGAGAAAAGGGAGAGAAAAGGAAGAGAGGCAGCAAGAAACTACAAAAAAAACATAAACCTTTTAAAAATAAATGCGTCAGTACACTGATCTATTTGTTGGTTTTTCTTTGTTGGCTTTGTTATATGAGATTGTTTTGTTCCTGCTACTTCTCATTATTTGTCCTTTTCTGATTATGCAACCCCACATTTGCATCTCACTGTTCTGTTCTGACTTTGCTATCTTTCCAAAACTTTCAAAAAAAACTCTTTGTGTTTATACTGACTTTTGTCCATTACACGTTTGAAAACAGACGTCAGTATGATTAATATGATACGTTGTCAATAAAATATAAAGCCTCTTAACACTATGTGAGTGTTTGCTCTTTTCATCATCTTTTCATTTTCACAACACCCCATTTTGCTAAGTAAAATCATAATAATAATTTACCAGATCTGCGATGTAGTAAGGCAGATATTAATTAACTATATTTGCGATATCTCATGGGTCCAAGTCCTAAACAACTTAACCAATATAGAAGTGAAGTTCCTTCATGACCTACAAATCCCAAAGGGCTGAAGCATATCCCAGTTTCAATAGCCTAATGCAGAACAGATGATATGAGATCACCTTCTACACAGGCCACGAGTCTGTTGTAGGTTTACTTCCTTGGCACAGTATGCCTGTACACGGGTTGAGAAAGGAAAAAATTATGGAAAACGCACTGTAAGCCACCCAGCCAGGATTCTAACTAACGACTTCCGGTTTTCTGTCATGACCAAACAAGAAGCTTGTAAATGTTGTCCAGAGTATTTTCAGTATCACTCAGTGCACTTTGTCTTGGATAATGAAACGTGAGCACTGTGATTCGCATATTCATCACCCAAAGTAAAGAATTTCATCTACAGGTTTTCACAAAAAGGCAATATAATCTTCTAAAAAGCTTGCTTTTGTTCTAATTTATCAAATATCATAATCAAAGCAAACTTGCTTTCCTTCTGATTTATCTAGCATCATGATCAAAGCAAAAAAACAGTTATTTTAATCTCAGGTAAAACTTACTGAAGCATCAAAGGGTTGAGGAAAAGGATCATGTCCCCAATGAGGCCAACCACCTGTGCTTTGAACAGTGACAGGTAGAAGATTTTGAAGAGAACTTTGTACAATGATGGCTTTGACGTTATCACATTCACGTCCTCGTCCGCTTTGTGCTCCTGGGACTTGGGAAGCAATGCCGTTTTCTCCGTTGGATTTTCAGTATGCCCATTCATGAAGATTTTTCGGTTCTCCCTGCTATTCGTGTGACCCTTGTGCCTCAATCTGTCAAACCACAAAGATGAAATGAAGACAATGGCATCACGATAGTATATGTATACATGTAAAAAAAATTGAGATACAGGGAAATAACATCGTTAATAACTTGTGACAGGGAACAACAGCATACTTTTTTTAAAATGTTTTTGATTTGAAATAAATTATAAACCAAGCTCTGAAATTTGGGGGATTTTTTGTTATTGTTGGACCGATAGGGGCACCCAAATTTGTACTCACACAGTGTTGGGCTTCTTCAAACGTAGTTCTTTTAGCCACGTCCTCATAAACTCAGGGACAAGGTTTCGAGATTGCAACAAGGGAGGGACGTCAAATATATCCCGGATAGTCACACTTTTCTTGTAGCCAGCATAAACCATGCTATAAAGAAACAAACAAAACAAAACAGTAAATACGGTTGTGTAAAGATGAATCACCTGGCATGTCGTGGACTAAGCTGAAGAGAGATGCCTAAACCGAGACCGATGGAAAAGTGTTGCTTTGGCCCTATGTTCTTCCGGGAATACAGAGGCATAAGTCAAAAGTGAGTCAAAGATAAATGTGTCCTGACACCTAGGTGAAAGATGGTTAACACAATGGAATCAATGTTAAGTAATACCAGATGTTGGACAATGGAAAAGTCTGGCATGAGCAAGGAAGTAAGCTCAAATTGAAAGTAATCCACAGATTATTGATTTTTTACGAGACAATGAGGACATTTATACAATTTGGGAAATAGGTGGGCAGATTCTATTGACATGGTTGGCTTATCATTTTGTTATAAGTTACACCTGATACAAGAAAAATAAATTAATAAATAACTGTAGCCCTAACAATCATCTTGATATAATATTTTTATTCACATACCTGAATACCCAGGAAAAAGCAATTTTGGATGGAAATGATGCTTGCATCATGGGGCAAGGTTTCTGAAACAAAACAAGGAAGAAACAACTTTGCAAATATTATACTCCTTCACATGTTTCTTTCATTTGCTTACAAACTCACGCACGTCAATATTACAATGAAGAAGCTTCCTTATCTGCAATCATTCATGCATAGATTCATCACCAATTAAAAAAAACAACAACAGATAAATAAAAAACAAATGGAACTGAATATATTAGACAATTATCAAGTGAAGTGTTACCTCTGACAGTGACATTTGAAGAGGAATAAACTTGGTCTCTCCTATACATTGCAATATGACTTGTAGACACAGCAAGCCCAGCGTGATATACACAAGGGAAAAGTTCATCAAGTGGCTGTCATATTCCTGGAAAATTAAAAGAGAAAAGGAAACTTCTTTATTTTTTTTTTTAGTATTGTTTCATGTTGTAAATGCAAGTATGCTCATCAAAATAGTTTAAGCATTCATTATTTTTAAGATATCAGCATGCTTTTCATAGTGAATAAAATTTCACCTGTTCTTTTTTAGTGCAACTTCAATTTCTTTTTTTTTAATTTTATAATTTTTGTAACATTACAGCTATCCCCAATGACAGAAATTTCCATCGATTTCTGCAAAGATAACATAGTACTCCAAAAACCAACAAAAATATCTTCTTTTTTTTTTTTGGAACCAATACAGAATGTATCCAAGAAAACACAATTCCCATTATGCTGTTATTTACTTTATGTATTACGCGTACAACCACACCATAAGACAGCTATTTTTACATAACAGAATTTATATGTGTACTCCTGTAGACTTTTTATGATTTCCCTGCAACATAAAACACTAAATCCCAAACTAAATGAATACAGACCTTCTTTATCGCCACTGTGTAAGCAGGAACAATGTTGGAGACAAGGGCCAGGACCCAGAAAATGAAAATAATGCACGGCGATGAGACCCCACATCTCTGGGACAGCACCATAAGAACTGTAGCCAGAAGCTGAAGGAAATTTGGGGAAAAGGTGCAATAGGAACATTCAATAATGAAGAATTTATACAGTTAAATAAAAATAAGTATTTACGAAAGAAACATCATAGTTCAAATTTGTTCGACCAATCTCCTACCCCAGTTCTGTTTCTGTACATCTTTCTTTTTTTTTTTTTATCTATAATACATGAAAAACCCTTAATAACTGCTGAAAAGTCTTATTTAAGGAAAGTCTTTTCCATGTGCATTTGACATTGACTTACCATCTTCAAGAAGTTCCCAACTCTAATAAGGTCCACCAGGTCAAGAAACGTCCATTTCATATCACTATCACAACAGAAATGAATCGAGCAAAAGAAAAGCAAAACAGTGTCTTGATAGGAATCAAACCTGATATCAAGTCAATGGGGTCTAAAGCTCAAATTCTAACTCATTGGGAAATACCCTTTCATTCCAAAATCACATCAAAATAATACATATACATATTATTTGCAAATTAAATTTTCAAATCATTTTCACTTGTGCCAGAAGTATCCTAATCTTTATTTGTCCAGTCAAAAACCAAGCTTCAACTCACAAAAGACGCCGTTAACACTGATTTGGAGAAGAAGAAGGCCGGGGGATAAGATGCTTCATCAGCCGAGCTCTGAGTAGGTAGCAACATGTAGAAAGCACTGACAAACACAAGAGCAGCAGAGCAAACCTATGGAACACACAACACCGTGGTCAATAATCAATTCACATATATATATATATTAAAATTTGCAACATAGTTTATTTCAATACTTTCATTTTTCTTCTGAAGATCGTCATTCATTCCACATATTCAAAAAATTAAACAAATTAAAAAGAATCACGATAAAATGTTATTTATTTATCTGTAACTTATTATCCTCCAAATTGTGTTAAAGCTTGCTTATAATCAATAACATTTCTGTTATTTCAATAACTCAACACAACTTATTATTAAAAATAGTAAAAAATAGACATTTTACAGGGAGGAATTTACTCCAAAATAAAAATAGCAGATTGGTAAGATAAAAGGCAGAAGTGAGAGAAGACCAAGAAAGACTGCAGAAACTCACAAAAATAATGGGATGTACAGACAAAACTGGAGAAGGAAAGACAGTCGTAGAATAAGACAAACTTGTGAGCGAATGAGAGAGACAGAGAGACAGAGAGACAGAGAGACAGAGAGACAGAGAGAGAGAGAGGGAGAGAGAGAGAGAGGGAGGAAGAGAGAGAGGGAGAGAGAGAGACAGACAGAGACAGAGATAGAGAAAGAGACAGAGAGAGAGAGAGAGAGAAGGGGAAGTGGACATGGAGAGAAAGATTCTGTATCAGAATCAGCCTGGATCTGACTTATGATGTTTTCATATGTACGTACAAGTCTTGCTACGATCAGCCAAGACAGGGGCAGTTTGAAAAACTGCACGTGCTTCCACAAGTACAAACTGTAGATGACACCTGTGATCCACAACCAGCCGCAGGGTATCAACACGACGACAGTCTGCTGGAAGCATTCTGGAAACTCTGGCCACCAGTTGTCAAACAAAGACGTTGCATTCTGGGAATGAGGGAGGGAGGAAGGGTCAAGAATGGGGAAGTCGACAGATGATTTTAAGATCTTTGAATTGCTTTTTTACAACTCATGCAAAAAAAGGTTCGGCGTATAACAGAAAAAAGTGACAGATAATGCACAAATAAAAAGAATAGATAAGGCAAAAAGTACATGCTCACATGCACACACACACACACACACACATATCCATACACTCACACAAAAGGTCAATGAGCTGAATTCTGGATTGTGTATTGTATTGCAATGTTTGTGTGAATTTACCTTATGGAATCTAAAATGAAAAGTTGAAAGTACATTTCTTGGTGATGGTGACAAATATAATTAAAACAGTACAAGTGTGGAGATTGTTGCATTGATTTCATTGCTTTGATAAGCAAGAAAAGTGGCAGATAATACACATTCTCATACAATTTTATTACAAAAGCTGATATATACAATAAGTACTTGAAATTAAATAGGTAAGGAAGGTTATTTTTCAGATTTGAGGAAGAAAAAGTTGCTCACAAAATGTCAATTCCTTTACTATTTTTTGTGTGTCTACTAATACCAATTCATGGACTTATTTAAAACCCTTTACTTACCTTGGAATAAGACATGCCTCGGAAAGCAATGCCTTAATAAAAAGACAATGAAACTACAATGTATATATAATAAATATAAGGGTTTACTCTCTCAGGTTTAACACTGTAAAGTCAATTGTTAAAAAATGACAGCCTTTAAAACCATTAACTCATAAAGAAGTGACTGAGACAATACTGTCACCATGAACTGCTCATCATCACTGCCACTTCTCCACTGAAGAGAATACTTAACATTTTTTTCTTTTACAAACTTGAGACGAAAAATTTGCATCAAACTAATTGTGAATTCAAATCGTCGGCCACTTATATCCAGTGATGCAAGTTCTACTGGAGGGCATGTTTATACATGTAAAAATATGCAAATTTTATAAAAATATTCCAGTAGGTATTTTTTTAAACCCCTACATGAGAAATATATATTATACTTTCCCCACGCTTTAACTAAACATGATGCTATTTGAAGTACTTAAGTATACGGGTCACATTCTTTTCTTTATTAAAAAGCAATTAAAAAGCATGAATTTTCATTTGGGAGAAAATGAAAATTCATAAAAGCTCTAGAGTAGAATCAAATAATTTTGCAAGGTGGAGAAATTTGCTGCCTAGAACAGTGGAAAACATTTCAAATACACAAACACATGTAGAATGATTTATTCCACCTGTTCTGGAATGAGTTCAAGTGTCAATCTACTTTATGATAGACATTTCTGTCATCCACTGGTTTAACATTCTGTTTCCTGCATTTCATTAGCATTTGATTAGTCACAAAACCAATTTCCTGCAAAACAATTGTTTATTTACATTATTAGACCTGGAAAGGGAAATTTATTTTCTATGCTGTAGGGAAAAATTCATTAATTTGAGTTTTAGTTTGTTCAATGAAATGCATAAGAACTTCTTAGGTTTTGACATGTGTACAAAACATACAAAAGTATTTTACAAGCAATAATGATGGGCTACTCCTCTTAGCATGTAGCAGTTCATTTTATTTCTTACCTTAACTTATACTTAATTTTGTATTGAAACAGAGAGCGCCAATGCTCTTACATCAGCTTATGTCAGGCTTATGTCAGCCTACTCTTATTTATCTCATACCTGTGTACTTAAACTTTCAAGTCAGGGTCATTAAATGATATAATGGTGGAGGTTGGAGACTGTCATGATAACATTTATTATTCACAACATTTAGCCCATCCTACTTTTACTACTGAGATGGCACAGCGACTGACAGATTAGAGCATTGGATTCAAGGTCCAGGGTTCGAATCCGGAAGGTGACTGTCCTTGGGAAAGACACTTTACACCTTTTTTCTTCTCCTCACCCAGGTGCATATTCTGCTGGGGAAGTAAGCCTACGGCAGACTAGCATCCTGTCTAGGAGATGATGTAAAAATCATATTATTATGTTCCGCTTCACGCTACCAAAACCAGGATAAGCTCTGGCTCTATGGGCTTCATTGGCGTTAAATGAACTCACACTGAAGTAGTGGTGTGGTGGCTAAATGGTTAGACCACTGGACTATTAATCTAAGGTTCTAGAGTTCAAATCTGGGAGGTGATTGTGTTGCGTTCTTCTGCTGGTTAAGAGATCTCTAATTTTATATTCATTTATTAAATCTTAGCCTTCAGCCTCCATTCTAACAAAAAGTGCAGTCAGAGTTGAATAAGAGCATAGTGAAAAAAATGGTGGGGTCTCTTACTCATGTTCTGAGAAAATCCCTATAATAAATTAAATGAACTATTCCGTCCTCAAAAGTATTTTAATTGCGATGATTAGGCTAAATAACTACTAAATTAAAATGACGGAGGAAAATATTTTATATTATCACTAGACACAAAACTAAGAAAGTTTATCACAGAACAATTTATTTTGGCGGCATTATTCTGTATTGTGTGCTCTTTTCTTTGTTACACTCTATCTGTCGACATTTTAAATTAATATTAAAGATCTGCAAGATTACACTTTGTTCACAAATCTGCCAGAGAACAACATTAAAAAGTGTTAGGGCTGGATCTGGATACCAAAGGTCAAGATAGCCACATTTCCTTTTTATTTCCACGACACAACACTGCCCTCTCTTATAAAGAAAAAACGTCCTAGCTGTCAGGCACCAGAGAATAGTCCTCATTGTGCTGTGTAAGCACATATAAGGTAGGGGGCACCAGAGATACATTTTAATAAATTCTTTCTTCACTTAAAAAAAAACAGTTTTAGAAAAATGTTAGTATTTCTAATACAGCTTCAGGCTGTTCATACTTTACATAATCTTACTGTTCAGTAAAACATATCATGCTGGCATTAGATTCCACTTATATTATGATTAACTCCTCATAATACTAGAAGACCTAAACTTAGGTTATTGATAGCTCTAGCTCTATCAATCTGTTTTATTACAGGTAGGCCTTACCACTATCCAGCAGTTATAGTTTGACACGAGTAATTAGATCTAATTGTGTTAGATCCATTCTAGAGTCTTGCTCTCGATTTATAAACTGTAGATTTCTAAATAAATCTAAATCTATAATAGGCCCTATAATTAGTATAGTAGGCCTAGTCTGTCCATCTTGGTGGTGTGGAACACAAAGGTGTATAGTTGGTCCTATAGCCTGCCCTATGCCCTATGCTACACTAGATCTAGATCTATTACTGTTAGATCTAATAAATCTAGAATCTAGATCTGTTTAGAATCTTGTAAAATCCATTTTGAATTCAGTGCAGCTAGAATCTAGACTCTATAGACCTCTAAATTAGATTAGATTGTAGGCTAGATTTTCTATATCTATTATAATAGATCTAGAATCTAGATAGAGTTTATGTCTTGTTTTTATAAATGTCTTGTGAGGCTGATGAGTGGTGCATGTCAAAAAAAAAACTTTAGCATTCAATAACTTGAAATTCAAGTCTTGAATTAACTAAAGGATCTCTGCACATGACTGTCACCTCGGTTCAATCATAGATCTATATCAAAGTAAAATGTCTTGCTCAGCAGTTTTAATTGGGCCCAACTTACCCACAGTTCAGAATTCCCACAGAATGACATCGCGGATGACAGTGTGTCTTCGTCAGCTGGGCTCGAAAGTAGCCTATCTACAAACTTTCACAGTATTTTATGGGTTTGTTCAAGCTGATTATTATTAGAAATATTATGCGTCAATATAATTGATAAAAGACAAGACATTGTCAGCAGCGTTGGGTCCGTTTTTGGTAGTGCATCCTGGAACAGAAACGGACGGACGGACAAACCCACGTTGATTAGATCTTTCAGGGGAGTGGCCTTGTTTTTATACTCTCTTCAAGAGTGTATGGGACTTCAAGATGACAGGGCAATACTCGATTATAGTTGGCTAATTTTAGGTCTTACAACACTTGCCAGTGCAGCATCTCTGAGATTTTTTAGACCAAATGCAAAGAAAAAATGAGGCCAAATAATATACACTTGACAAGTGACCTAATAGTTGTTATCTAAATACGGTGAAAACTGTTACACTGTACTTTGAAAGTAACAAGGTAGGCTAAGACGAGCGCGTTATAAGCCGATGGTACCCTTTCCAAAGTTACAATACTAAACTGAATGAGGATGCGATATCTCTGTCATCTTGGATCAGCGTTTACATGGAGGAGATGAAATCTGAAAAGAAAGACCAACTAACTTGATGTAGGGCTGCGTAAAGTGGTCGGGGAAGTTTTTACAGTAGATCTAGAAGGAAAAAAAGAAGAGTATAGTCTAGATTGGAAACCTTATTTTCAAAAGAAATAAATCTCAACCGCCCGGCCTCTTGACACTAACATTAGTGTTGGGATCAAAGAGGGAAATAAGTTAGTGCCTTCTCCACAACTCCACGCCAAAATAATTGTATTGATCTGACCCAGAGAAGTAAACAATAACTTTACTATTAAAGACCAAAACTGGATTTATCAGGAAAACAAGACAAAATAAAATAAATCGAAACTGACAAACTCAAGTTATCCCAGCAGTTCTTTGGGCACGATCTGGTTCCCTTACTACCGAAAACATCAATTTGAATCGTTTCGCTATTAGATCTATCGCGTTTCTCCTCGGTGCACGAAGCACAGATTGGATAAGAAACATGAGAACAACAGAGGAGATAGGCCTACTGCATAGAATGTCAGGTCATCAACAACCATGGTACGAGTCTTTGCTGCCAGTCCTCCTTATCAGCTATTTGTTGCGGATTAGCTTACTGGTCGTGATTTTTTTTTTTTTTGTTGTTCTTGTTCATGCTGCCTATCATATTACATGTACACGTATGAATGTTGCTCTCTGTCCTCCTCTTTGCGTCTGATGTTATATTTTTATGGTGCATCCACGATGCAGCTGTTGAACTTGTTTTATTCTTTCACCTTTAGGCTACGTTTGTGATGAAGCACTTTGGAGTGTTACCCTAGACCCACTATTATTGACTGTCGTACTGTTTCTAGGGTGTTACCGCTTTGGGAAATAATCATGCATTGTTTTCTTTTCCATTAAGTTCCTTGCTTTTCTCTGTCACATGAATACTCTGAAACGTGTGGTCTGAGTTGGCAATTAAACTTAGAACGGTGTCGTCGAGGTAGCGTAGGTTGCTGATGCTGCAACTACCTGCCTTGAATTCCCTCGTGTTTAATGTTGTTACGCAAAGATTCCAGACAAATCAAACGTGTTCAACGCTCACGGGACATAGGTTAGTCCGCAAATGTTCTCAGTTCTCGATCTATTTACATTATTGTTTCTGTGTCAACATCTGTGCCCCAGCACAACGCTATTGTTGTTGTTGTTGTTGTTGTTGTTGTTGTTGTTGTTGCTGTTGTTGTTGTTGTTGTTGTTGTTGTTGAGTGCGGCCTGTCTCTCTTATCTTCGGAGCAAGAGTGTGTTCAGAGATTTTATGATGTCTTGGTAGCCTATGTCTGACGTTGGTTTCCTCAGTATTTGTTCTATTTATCTCCTGATTTTTTTCGAGAAATTAGAGAAAATCGGGAGATGAATAGGGCATGAATAGTCCTCTTCATCATGTACGTCGAAAATGCTCTAAAAGAGGTCAGAACCATCACAGCCAAACCGAAGTCAAACCTTGAGAAAGCACTTCCAAATGAAGTAGCCTATGCAGTCGACGTAGATTTTATAAATACCGAAGATATCCAAAAAGCTCTTAAGAAGCGTAATCTGAATGTAAACGTTGATAAAACTGAATATACAACAATATTGCAAGACAATGCACCACCCGAAGCACGCGAAAAATCGGCTCACTGATAGGAGACAAAGAAGATATGGAAACTCGCCACAGCCGCTTTATTCAAGCTGAAAAAATGTATGGGTAAGAGGAGACAAAATAAAAAAAGAAGACAAAAGTAAAACTGTACAGATTACTTTAAAATCCGTACTAACATACAACTGTGGGACATGGGCGCTAACCCAGAGCGAAGAAGACAGCCTAAACGCATTTCACAGAAAACAGCTAAGAACGATGTTAAATATACATTACCCTGTAAAGAAAACATGCGTCCCTGTACAAACACACTGACGAAAAGCCATTTACATCCTCGAAAACTGATGGCGATTATTCGGACATATTCTCAGAATGCATGAAAAAATACCAGCCGACAAAGCAATGGAAGCATACTATCATCACCAGGTGATAAGTTCAGAGGAAGACCAATCACAACACTACCAACAATCCTGAAAAAAGACCTTTCTCGCCTGCCAACCCCACTAAAACTAAAGACCAAAAGTGACTTAGAACACCTGAAATGAACGGCCCCAAATGGAAAACGCTGGAGAAATCTCACAACAAAGATAAGAGAAGCAGTCGAGTCGTCAGAGTACGAGGCAGGACGCGGAAGGCGCTAAGTCAGTAAGTCAAGTCTCGTGATTTCATCTTTGATCAACAATCAATGTGTTATTTGTCACACATTACTTTAAAAGTAATCCATAAGCCTATTATTGGTGCTTTGATAGGCCAAGGTCTGCGAGCTTTATTCAAAACAAAACCAACATCCGCAGATTTACTAAATTCAAGGTTTTTATAATTTGGCCCTTGGAGAAAACCAAACTGGCAATCTGACTCGTATTCGATACCCTAAAAAATAGCTAAATAGCTCGTACTATTAGTCTAGTTCAGTGAAGACTGTCTTTTGAAGTGGAGGCTAATTGTATTGTTGATATAACGTCATCATAAGTACTGGTATAGATCTAAGTATATAAAGATACGTGTATAATATGCTATCGTTGTTAGAGCCTTTTTATCCCACAGAAGTGGAAGGAATGAAGAAAAGAGGAATAAAACCGAGGACAAGGCGCAAGTGCAGGGTTTATAACGAACATCTGACAGTTTTTCCCGCATTGTCTTCGTAAAACAGAAAATCATCGGCTTGTTCATAAGCTTCCATAACATGCAATTTTAGCATCGTTTTCATAAAACATGTTCTTATAGGCCCTTCTGTTACGTGTTCATATCCCAATTTAACTTATTTTTCCTCATTTTATTTTCTTTGGCTTTTATTTTCATTGTTGTTGCTATTTTTTTCTCTCTTTATACTTACAACAAGTTGATTTCGGGTGGAAGATAACTACTTATGCGATTAAAGCAATTTTCAAACTGTGGCATAGATCTATAGATATAATATATCTGGCGATGATGGTGATCGATATTTCTGTACTGCGTCCGAGGTGTGTAGACGAAACATCTCGCAAAATAGGGCCTAGTACAACCAAGACCGCACAAAGAGCAACAAGTCCAATACCGTACCGGTTGACACTTTCTTTCAAACTCTTCACGGTTTAGATCGATCTTTAGACTTTGAATACACGACTCGCAAAAAAGATTACTAATTTTGAACTATTCCTTGGTTGGTAAAACACAGAAAACAAAATATTGTCAGCGAATCTCACAGTAAAGGGTTTTGTTGTTTTGTGCTCATGAGCTTTGAGAAACACGCGTCACAACCACAGCCACGCGCACACTTATAGCAATACACTATGTACCACATCATTAATACTTGTTACACGATATGGCACACACATACAATACATAAACACACGTGCACACGAACACACACACACACATGCGCGAATATGCAAATACGCACAAACACATGTGCGAAATACTCAAACACTCAAATAAAAGCATGGAAACATGCGTAAATGCCTGTGTTTTATGGTATCAGTCTGTCTCCAACACAGTTCTCCAATACCCGCACTTTAGGCTTCTCCTCATGTGTGCCTTCTGATGCCTGGTGAAATGCTGCCAGGATCATGCACAATTCATTTTCACGCACATGAACAGACACACACAAGATCACTCGCGCGATGTAAATCTTGTATATAGACATAATCAAACATTCCTATCTTGTGATGCATAGTCTAATTAATCTCACCATAAACGCTAAATTTGACGTGAACGGCCAGACTAGCAGATAAAGTGAAGGACTTCTGAATTCGTTTGTGGATAGTTTATGAGTAGTAAGTCAACGCCCGATCCCTGCGAGAGAAAAGCGGCCGTTAATCTGTAGACCTGTGGGCGATACATGTATAGATCTAGGACAGTTTCGGTGAACACGTGCAAAGATGATGTCGTGTGATCATGTAACCAGAGCAATTTGCTGTACTGCCGTCTGAAACACGCCTACCATGTTTTAATTTAAACCTGCATTTTAAGTGTGTGTGTGTGTGTGTAAAAAAAAAAGGGGGGGGGGGCAAGTGGTTGGACAACTCATCATTCAAAATGTTTCTTGAGAACTCTAAAAATAAAATGGAGAGGGAAAAAATAAAGTTACGTGTAATTTGAATAAATAAATAGCGATTGTTTTGATTTTCCTTCTTTGCACGGGTGCTTCCGTCCGCCCATATGTATGAACATGTATGTGTATGAAAACAAATTACAGCATGATCCTGACAACTCTTCACCAGACACCAGAAAGCAAACATGAGGGGAAGCATCGTAAAGTTCTTTCAAGGCCAATGAGGCCCATAGAGCCGGGACTTAGCGACAGGACGCTAGTCTGTCGTAGGTTAACTTCCCCAGCAGAATATGCCGGTATCCAATTGGCACCTGGGTGGGGAGAGGAAAATTGTGCAAAGTGGGCAACGCGGTCACCTCCCGATATCGAACCCTGGACCCTTGGATTAGGAATCCAACGCTCTAACCATAATTTGGCTACCGCGCCGAGGGGAAGAACCTCGCCGAGGTGTGGTGGCTTGCGTGCCTCAATGACCCAATGAGCTAAGCCAGCAGGAACAATGGTTCCTGGAAGGGTCACCCATGCTGGACAGGTCAGAGGGTAGAGGCCAGACAAACCGGGACCCTGCTGCCTTGCA
>JBDFRD010045865.1:0-10802 GCA_039654405.1 Bullina lineata | reverse complement strand
CCCCCCCCCCCCCCCCCCCCCCCCCCCCCCACCCCAAACAACAAGTCAGTTGTACAAATAATGTTAATAAGTTCATCAATAACAATGTAGCCTTCTCATATTTCTCTCCACATAACTGAAGCAGCTATGTTGTGACATTTGTATTGACAGCTCTAGTTTTACCTAAATGATCCTTCTTGTTACTACTTCATCAGCAGTGAGGAGGCAGAAAATGTAGCAGTAACTGCAGTCTGCCTCAGGTTGTACTTGTCTTATTAAATCCCAGCTAGTCAGTCAAGGCAGCAACAACAGCAATTCCAACAGACGCAGACATAGAGACAGCTTTAACAACAACAAGAACAACAGCAGTAATCACACTAAGATAGAAAAATTTGTTAACAACAGTACAACCAGTTAGAACAAGAAGATAAAAACAAGAAAAGAAGGAACAAAAAGAAGATGAACAAGAACAACCTTATTGACAACGGTGATCAAATTTAAGGCAGAAAAAGAAAAAAACCTACACATAACGACATCCACGACCCGTATATGATCAATGAGAGTACAATGGCTTGGTGAACAGACAAATGATTTACACTGGAGTTATAGAAGCTTTGCCAAAGAAGCAGTACAAAATGAGGCCACCGCTCGCATTACATTTTTTGAATGAAACTCATTAAAAAATATAAACAAAATTTCAACAATGAAATCGGCTCCAAAATAGGCCTACAGAAAATGAAGAAAATCACATGAGATATCGTGTGATGATCATGTAAATGACAGATATGCTGCAAAGAACAGATTTGAAATTACAGGTATATAACAAAAACTAAAAACAAAAGACAACTAGGAAAAAAAAAAAACAGCAATAACAAAAATTACCGGTATTGTGTTTAAAAACTGAAAAATAATTGAGACTATTAAATGCATTCTTCCCCTTGTTTAGGAAAATGTTCCAACTACAAAAATCAGAAAAAAAAGCAATCAAACAAAGCAGCAAACTTGTCCAGTACAGCAAATTACCATTGAGTGTACATGTCTTTTAAACCAGATCTCAAAAATGTTTCTTTCGAGTAGTTGTTCCTTTCACTTTTATGGAAAATGATTGATTGGAGCTTGTATAGTAAAGAGTGAAATGGGATTTAACTTTCTTTTTACTATAAGCAACATTTCTCCTGACCCCAGTTTCTTACAACTGAGTTATACTGTAGTTATTTAAGAGGTTGAAGATGTCAAGAAATTTATTCAAAGGGCCATATTTACACAAGAGTCAGTATAGCAACACATATTGAATCTGTTATGACTCAGCCACACTGAGCAGAAATAAATTTTTTTACTCCCACCCAAGCCTCATCTCTCTTGAAGTGTATAGGGGATGATCTCCATCAGGCCAAGCAAGGATGCTACAAATATCTGCCTAGCTGGCACTTTGAATGTTCAAGGCATACATCTTCATTTTGGATGTGAAACCACAGGTAGAAGATACACCCATCATCCATCTAGGTCAAGATTATATCACAGTGGAATCGAATTTATAATCTAAAGAGAAGCTTCCACACTCTCAGGTTTCATAGCAGGGCACCAAGCCTGCCACCCACTGAACAGAAATTCAATGAAATCAAACACAAAAATAAAATATATTGCTCAATGACATCTTAGGTTTGAAATATATAATTTATTCACAAGGTTTCTAGCAATGAGAAATAGCAGAAGCAAACAAAGACAAAGCATCAATCTTGCACTATTTCCCATTAGGACATAGGGAGATAGATATCTAGTTGTGTTAAATCACAGCTGCATACAATATGAAAGTAAATCACTTTATTTAAACCCATTCACTGCAAGTCGGTAGCTGACACCAATCAGTTACTGTAGAAAGAATAATACATGTAATCAGTTGTTGAATCACCAGTTTGTGAACTAAGACCACCAAAAGTTGCTATAGACTGTCAAGATTGAGAGCCTTTACTGCTGCCTCATGTATCATAAAGCATCAAAAGACATCGTGATGATGATGTTGATGGTGGTGGTGGTGGTGGTGGTGGTGGTTGTGGTAGTGGTAGTATTGGTAATGATGATGATGATGACGATGATGATGAAGAGTTACAGCAACATCTCAATAGAGTATTTTCTTCTTTCAGCAATTTGTGCCAAACTATTTGGGTTTTCAAAAAGTTCCAAGTTCAATTTTCTTTCCACACAGTATGATTTTTCAAAGAGTCCTTTGGGGCTTATCAGCAAATTCCTCTGATCAAGTTGAAGGGATACATGTATTAGCACTTTCTGCCCGCTACTTCTGCAATTGCTAATTTAAATTTCTATTCATTCAAAACAATTATCTTGCATGCAATGACATTAAATAAAGCAGACAGCCCTGTAATAGCTCAACACTGACTTCACACCAAAAGCCTAACAACACTAGTAAAGCCACATAAACACACTAAAGATTGTAACTAAACAGGAATAAAGTAGGGTTTAAATGCAATCCCTTTGATAAAAAAAATGCAAGAAAAAAACTACAGTGGAATCCCGATAAAGTCACCTCGCTTGAACGAGGAATCCCTGATCGGTCTTTCCCTGATACGTATCAGACGCTGGCAACTCCTAATCAGGGAAACTTTCTTCACACTAATTCGTCATTCACCGGCTGTCCGTCCCAGATACCAGGGGAATTTTTTTCCACACTAATTCGTCATAATTCGCCGTGTCTGAGACCAAAGGAGACCGGTCAACCCTTCTCGATGTTTCTTCAAATCAAACAGGGCTGTCAATCAGACAAAAACTCCACCCCTATCTGCTATAGATAGATTGAGAACGTAACAGTTTCTGAATAGGATTGGGGGGGGGAGAGAATTAGAGCTTGAAGTGGTCAAGGGGCTGTCCGATGAATATTAGCCAATGAAATGTTAGTATTTTGTTTCCCCTGGAAAATGTTTTCTAGGTCAGCATGGATCGATAAAGATGTTAGCCTGTTAGTGGCTTTGCTCAACCGCGATTTGCCCGTGCAGTGAAGCAACTTCCGTTTCACCGCTTACCATTCACTGGGGTTTTGCTAACAAGGGACAAAGTCCAATTGCATCTGTTTTTATTATTTTGGGGTTTTGTCCCTTAAAAATGGATAAAGTCAACACTTTTTTTCGGTCCCGAGGTGTTGACTTTATCCGGATTCCACTGTACTCAAGAGATATGCTGCTGCTTTTACCAGCTATTGCAACCAACTCCACTACTTTTTTCCTTACATGAAAAATGACCCTTTCAAAATTCATGACTAGTAGACACTTCTAAAAATATTTCTATTATAAAATATCAAACATGTTGTAATTTGGAACAGATTAAACAAGTGTCAAAAATGTAGATCTATTATTTATATTTCTAATATCATACATTTACAAGCAGTCTTCATCCACGGGAAAATTATTTTCATCTTAAAATACATGGTTGATTGTATTGAAATTTGCACTAGGCAGTCTTATTCTCAATGTTTTATTTCAATTAAACCGGTAATGTGTATCCGGGTGGAGATACAGGTCATACCAGTTAAACTGAAAACGGTTTCTTAACTAAGCTAGCTCAACACCAAAGTCCAATAAATATCTCATTCTATTTTTTTATATTTTCATCTTTTTTTATTAAAGCAACATTTCAGTCATGATTTGCAGCCCAAGCTACACTCTGTCTTCAAAGTAGTTTAAGAAAATAATTAAAGACATTACATTCCCAATTTCCACAATGAAATACACCTACTGCCTTTAGAAGCGAGCAGGTAGAAGTATCAGTACATGTATTTTTCCAGTCTTCTTTGGTTAATCTGAAATAGACCACTTTAACATGAAGACTCATGTCTACAGTACTGTCTTTAAAATGTACGACAATAAAACTACAAGCAATATACAGCTTTGGTAGCAGGCTCAATGATATTACAGTATTGCAGGTTTTATTGCAGATTTACTTTTACTGAGCAGGCCTATCATGCGTAGAAATATAACCGGAATAAATGATTTTTTTTCACTACATCATAATAATATAAATCTGTCAAGAGTCGAAATATATATTAATATGCAGTAATATATTCTCTGTAAACACTTAAAACCCAGTTTCTTTCTCATTTAACCCAGTGAACCCGTAGTCGCTGCTGAGGTCGAATTTCCTGAGTGTAAATAAACTGCAATCACCGTACAATGAATGATGCCAGCCCAGTCAAGTAGTCCGTTAAAACATTCAAGATATAGATTCAAAGCGCCAGCTCATGCTGTATGCTTGGGTTCATGGTAAACCAAGATGCCAGCCTACTGTGTATGAAGTTTGCCACTGTTTTTGTCCTGTTTTGATTGATGAGATGAAATTCATGATGTCCAAGCGATAAGCTAATCAATGCAGCTGGTCTGGAGTGAACACGGCCAAACAAAGGCGCTCGACACACCAAGATGTGTTATCTATGTTGGAAGATTTGGATGATAATGGGACCGAATTCAATCCAGATTATCCTGAAAGTGATTTAGAGGAAGTGACAGATGACGAAGAAGCAGTGGTGGCGTCTAACAGTGGAAACTTTAGATTCAGAAATTGTGATAGGAATGGGGATGGCCCAGATGAAAGAGGTGACTGGGACAATGTAGATTTAGGTGAAAATCTAGAAGATTAGATTTGGCAACTGGGTAATCCCAAACTCATGGTCACTGAATATTGATTTCAATGAGGACTTTGACCCACAAAACATGCCTAACTCTATCAGCGAAACAAGAACCCCAAGTGACTTTTTGAACCTCTTTTCATGTGAAAATTCTGGAAAAACCATTGCGTCCAGACATGCAGCACAGATGAAGGAACAAAAGCCAACTCATACAACGCAATGAACTTTCAACCAGTATCTATTGAAGAAATGAAAGCGTTCATTGCACTTCGTCCTCAAACAGAGTTTTCTGTAATTAATCTAAAGAATTCAGATAACTGGAAAACCCACGAGAAAAACTTTTGCTGCATACACTCCTGGTTTTCGTGAAATAATGACACGTGACTGGTTCCTTTCATTGTGGTCATTTCTCTACATCACTGACGAGCAAACCGTTGATAAAATTGACAACATCTACAAAGTCAGATCTACTCTAGATGCACTGCTCACACAATTTGGACACCACTACAAAGCACATCAATTTCTCAGCCTTGACAAGGGAATGATCCCTACAAAGAATAGATTATCCTTCTCAACGACAAACCTGTGAAATTTAAAATAAAATCTTACGTGTAGTGGGAGTCAGGAACTGGCAATGTGATAAATGCTGAAATATTCACAGGGAAGCAGGGGCTGCTTATCCCTCATCTGGGTGCCACTATCATAAAATCATCCCAACATGGAAACTGCAACAGGGTGAATTCCGTTTCAATGCTGCAGAAATATGTTGTGTATTGTATGGCAAGACAAAAAGCCCATACATTTAATTTCCACATCTCCAAGATGTTCACAAGGTAAATAGGTGCAACAAAGACGGAACAGAAGTTGAAATAACAATGCCACTTGTGGTGAAAGGGTACAATCAGTTAATGTGAGGATGTGACAGAAATGACCCAGTTTGTCTGAACAGAATGCATCGCCACTATCAACAGCCTAGAATAGAAGACTGTTTGTGAAATTCTTCTTGTGGGTCTGTTACAATGCTTTTGTTCTGCACAAAAAGTTTAAGCCAACAATACTCCAACAAAGCAGGAAATCTTCAACTTTTGGACTAAGTGTGCCTGTCACTTGTGTGAACATTCCGTACAGCAGTCGTTCACAGTGAAGCTCATGCTCATGAACAGCCCTAGTTACACAATGCAGGCTTGCATAACCCATCTTTAGTCAGGATATCACCACATGCCACACGTATGGTGCGCTTTGCAAAGACATGAAATATAAGGAGAACCCTGGGTTATCTTACAGAGAGTACCCTGTCTAAGCAGAGAAAACTTGCTTCCACTGTGGATCTTGCAACTGCTACCTGTGCATCAAGAGAGGGTCCACTTGTGGGCAGGACTATTACCAGAAAGTCAATTACCTTGCTTGAATGTGAACAAAAGGTATAAGTAATCCTCAGTCATGCTACGGTATTCACTCGGCCTCTTTTCCTTGCTTGTGTGCATGTATGTTTTATGTATGGGTAACTATGTTTTATATGGGTAACTACGTTTTATGTATGGGTAACTGTTTTATGTATAGGTAACAACGGTAACTGTTTTATGTACGGGTAACTGTTTTATGTACAGGTAACTGCTTCATGTATGGGTAACTTTGCTGAATTTTCCAAAAAATGGCAGGGAAAGTATTGGGAAAATCCAGACCCCAGGGTTCAAAGGGTTAAGTTAAGGTGTTATGTAAGGGATGGGGAATGAAAAAGAAAGAGGAAAAGGAGGAGGAACAGGGCTGACTAACTAATTTTGGTGGAAGTAAGGCCGCATAGTCATTTGTATTTTGATTTAAATATGACATTACTTTGGATGAAGTAAATAAAGCTTACTGATGGCTACGTTAGTAGCTACTGGACTACTCATCTCCCTCACCACACCGCCAAAGAGAATTAACTCTCCTCTGCCCTCCAGCAAGCTACAACAGATGGTTTCTGTGGGTGCCCCAGGTGGCTGAAGAGAACTCAAAGGCTTCCATTCAGCGACGCCATCCGTAAGTACTCGACTGATGTCCGCAACGTGCACATCCATCTTGTTCTTGGTGACGATGATCTCTGGGACAAGCTCTTCTTCAACACTGAAATTGGCTCCATCTTCAGATCTTGGCTTGTTCCTAGCAGCAGCGAGAGCTCGAGATTTGGATCGAAGGATTTCCTCTTGACGTTGAAGGGCTTCCAGTTGACGCTGCCTGTTAAACATAGCGTTGGGACGGACAGATGGCATTCCTCCTCTCACCACACTAGGCGGAGGATTGTGGGGCAGTCTTTGAAGATTGCCAGCATGTGGCTGATTCAGCCGATTTTGCTGGGCAGGGAGCTGATAATGGTGATGGTGGTGCTGCTGCTCTTGTAAAACTCCTTCTCCATCCTGAGGTCGGTGGCGGTTGCTGAGACGATGTAAGATACCTTCAGGTTCTTCTGCTTCTGAAGCACGGTGAGGGTTGTGGTGATGGTTGTCTGGGTCTGGCAAACTGGCGCAGTCCCGATGCAGTCGTTGCTGTAGCGCCAGAAGATTGCTGTTGTTTGTAGCAGGCAGTTGACCTTTTTCAGCAGCATTACCTGCCTCATCTGTTTATGATAAATGGAGAAAAAAAATGACAGGACTAGTATTCCTAACAAGATCAATAGCAAGAGATGGAAAACTCCACAATTTGTACTGCTGAGACTTTATTTACAAGATCTTCCCCTCACCTTTTTAATGTAAAAACAATCTGCTTCTTTACATCGGGAATATCTAGACTGTATCATCACATTCAATTCAGGAAAGAAAGGGCTGAAATATATTTATCACAGTCCATAAAGGTAGGGCACTACTTCAAAGGCAAACACCATTTGCCCTGATGTTTGTACTACTGCAAACAACAAAAATAAATTTGAGCTAAACTTTTTGGTTTATACTCACTCTCAGTCATAAGTCTGTTAGAGGGCAAGTGCCTTTTTAACTGTTTTAAATATTATTTCTAATGCCAATTGATACCACAGACAAGTAATAACATATACTATGTACTGTGGCATTAAAGATGTAAACTAAAAGAAAAGGTAAAAAAATAAAAAGTAATAACAAAGAATTTAAAAAATATAGATCTAGAGAATAAAAGAGAAAGATAAGACATTATGACAAAAAAAATGCACAGCTCACAGAAAGAGATACTTTAAGCATTGTGGTCATACCTGATGCATGATGATCCATGTGACGATCAGATGCATGAGCTGCATCTTCATTCCTCTCTTCTGAAGAACTTTCCTCAAAGCTATGCTGTCGCTGGTACTGATTAGGCTCTCCTTGTCCAGACGATGGTCTTGGAACAGCAGCGGTTTTGTTCTCATTCTCTGGTTCCACTCTATATACTCTTGGTTTGACATTCTTTGCTTCTCTTACTTTAGATGACTTGGCAACAACAACAACCATATCTTTCACCTAATCAAAATGATGAGAATGCATAATAGTTGATGTTTAGTTTCTTCTGAGAACAATTTTCTTTAAAAAAAAAATTGGGGTGATTATAATGCAACATTTACTGACATTCGACATAATGACTTTATTATCTATATGTTGAAAAAAAAGAAAAAAATATATGTTTACAATAACAAAATTAATAATTGATCTTAACAACAGTGTAATTCTGTTCCTGACCGATTTTGTTCAATTCAGATTCACAATGATTATAGCACCATATGTTAGTTCTTTCTCTCATCACCTAAGGTAAAGTTTCATCAGTTTGACCTCAGGAGTTCACCAGAGGTAAAAAATGATCCCAAGGACTGGCAAATACTCACTGAGGCCCATGGTTGGCATTAGGTCTCAGCACAGCCTTGGGCCAACTGAGGTCTTAGTGAGTTAAAAAACTAAAAAGGTTTCCGAAATTCAGTTTTCCCAAACAAACATTTTCAGGCACCTGTTTCCTCTGAAATTACTCGTAAGGCAGAATATCCAAAAAGGTGAACACAGGTTCAACGGGTTTATTTATTCCGATAAAATTCCGATGATTATGATGCAACATATGTTTGACATTCAACATATTGACTTTATTATCCACATTTTCAAATGAAAAAAAAAAGCATTTTTTGACCACCAGTACGTCTAATTATAAGTATTACCACTCATCATAAGTTTCACAAGATGTGAAACATTATGATATTATAGGATATGAAACTTTGTGTAGAAACTGCAAAGTGTTAAGTATCAAGCATATAGAAAGAAAAGTGAAAACCTTGCAAGCAGCGTGGCACCATGTCTGGGGAGCAGCCAGCTCAGGATGAAGTATATCAATCTTTGTCCACTCCCAGGGCCCCTCTGAGTTCAGAGTCAGTATGTACATGTCATTGTACACCTGCAAAATGAGGAGAAATTATCAGAGTACCTATGCAACAAAACTTGAGGCTTTCCACAGTGTCCAAGCAAAAATGCAATTAATGAGAGGATAAACAAGGAACTTACAAAACCATAATTCAACTCGATATCACATGGCAAGTGCTGAGTTTTCTGTTAATTGCAAAAGAATGATCATTTTCACAACTATGTAAGTCCTTCTTATTTTAAATCATAGTGATATATCTCTGCAGAATTGAAGGCCTATTTAAGAAGTCAAAAAAAACAACCTCACCCTCAATAATAAAAAAAAAAGAACCAAAGAGAAATATGCCTCATAACTGTGTCTTTTTGTCCAAGTACATATTTTTTCTCCTTCCCTCAGCTCCCCACAGAAATGTAAATCTGTGTGCCTCAAACCTTTCCCTGTTGTCCAATTTTCTTTCTATTAACAGTCACAGAAAGACATATTTTTAACAATCCAACACAGTTCGTTAAATCAGAATTAAACATTGTTGAGTGGCAAAAACAATTTTATGCATCTACATAGCACATTTTCAAAACCTTGCATACCTTATTCTGGCCAACACAGCCTCCCATGATGAGAATATGCCTCTCATCCAGAGTTGTCTGAAGTAAAGAAAGGCCCATGAAGAAAGAATGCATGTGAAAGTAAGATTGTGGAGAAAACCGACATTTCGCATACATCTGAGAGCAGTCATTACAAAGGTTCGTAAAAGAAGATAGACAAGCAAAATCAAATAAATTTAAGTGTTAGTAAAAGAAATTCTCTCTTTATAACACCACAGGCAAAAAAACCAAAAGGTAAAACATGAAAGGAAAAAAATATTAACTCTTATCATATAAGTGTTAAACCTATTTTCTATATATAATATAACACAAAAACAGCAGGTGCCCACTGATGAATAAATAACATCATCTGTTTACAACATTGTCTTAGACTGACGCCTTATACAAGTGCCTTAACAAATTTAATCGAGTATCATATAGGGCCAAAACTGAGACAAAAATATGGCGGTCTGTAGACAGGATTCACAAGGTTAATGTCAGTGTCATGTCCTTTCATTTCAGGAGAGAAGAAAAAATGGACGTGAACTAAGACATTAAGAAGTTATGCTAGCAAAAATTAGGTGCTGAAAATATGAGAAAAACTAAAATCTTTCTGAAAACTATACAACAAATTTATAAATTTTACTTTCATTTTGCAATGAAAAAGGCAACAAATTTCGAACGCTTCTTTATAGATGCTCGATGACATATTGATATTAATCTTTAAATGATGGGTAAACTTTCATTCATTCCACACGAATAATACAGGATTACGGAAAAAGAAGTGAAAATCAAGAAGATAAATCCTAAATTGGTGAGAGTCTTTTCATTGTTACCATCAATCTTCAAGGTAATCTTTTTGGTCTTTGTGTGTCTTTAAAAGGAATGAAACATCTAGAATGAATTAGCTTTGCAAATACATCATTGCTCTGCTTTTTGTGAATCAAGAAAGTGAGAAATTACTCACCTGGAATTGCCCATATCTTGGCTCTGGTCCAGCACCAGTTACTTGAGGACAAGACCACGATCCTTTCAAAAAACTGAAGACCCACAACTTATTTGTCCTGTGAAGAAATGTTTTTTCTTTGAAAATATGCATCAATCAATTGTGTCACTAAAGAATTTATGATGGGCAACAGTGAATTTCATACAGTACGAGTAAAATGTGAATGTATCAAAAAGCCATTTACAATGAATTTTTTTTTGACTAAATACAGTAGTCGCCGCCTAAGTGCACGCTGTGTAAAAGCACGATCCGGTTAAGTGCACGCTTTCGTCATTTGACCGAT
>JBDFRD010045755.1:0-14731 GCA_039654405.1 Bullina lineata | reverse complement strand
TCAAGCGGGCCACTGAGGACTTTGACGACGAAGAAGCTGTCTACGTCCTATATCGGCTTGATGGCAGTCTTTTCAATCTCAGAAGTTTACAGGCCCACTCGAAGACCCGGGAGCAAATGATTCATAACCTCCTGTTCGCTGATTATGCTGCCCTCATCGCCCACACAGAAGGAGCTTTGCAACGCATGACATCCTGCTTCGCAGAGGCTACCCAGCTTTTTGGGCTTGAAGTAAGCTTGAAGAAGACAGAAGTCCCCCACGAGCCTGCTCCTAGGGAAGTATACCGCCCTCCCCACATTATCATTGGCGAGACCGAACTGAAAGTAGTCCATCAGTTCACTTACCTGGGGTGCACCATATCATCGGATGACAAGCTCGACAAGGAGATCGATAGCAGACTTGCCAAAGCTAATAGTAGCGCTCTCGGCAGGCTGTACAAAAGGGTCTGGGGCAACTGACAGCTGAAAGGGGACACAAACATAAGAGTCTACAATGCCGTGGTGTTCACCACTCTACTCTATGGCTCTGAGTCATGGGTCATCTATCGCCATCACTTTCGACTCCTCGAACGATTCCACCAGCACTGTCTCTGCATCATCCTCAAAATCCATTGGCGTGACTTCGTCATCAGTGTCGAAGTCCTGGAGCGGGCAGGGGCGACCAGCATAGAGACCAAGCCGCCAAGGTCTCAATTACGCTGGGCAGGGATGGAGGACCACCGCTTACCAAAAATGGCTCTACATGGCGAGCTGTTCACGGGTCACCGAGCCAGGGGTGCGCCGAAAAAGAGGTGCAAAGACACCTTAAAGAAGTCGTTCGGCGCCTGTCGCATTGACTACCGCCAGTGGGCGACTCTCGCCAAAGACCGCGAGGCCTGGCGTCAGACAATACACCAGACTGTCTCTGCCTACGACGACTCCCGCAGGGCCAGTCTAAAAGATAAGAGACAACAGAGAAAAGACAGAGGATCGGCAACACCAAGCCTCGACTCCATCTTCACTTGTAGCCGCTGTGGCCGGACTTGCCAGTCCCGCATCGGGCTTAAAAGCCATATATGCGCGCCTGCAGCAGACGTTGACGACCCCCCTGAACAATCTTCGTTCGCGAAGCAAGGTCATGATGATGAGTCCTGACCAAACATCAATAGATTGCAAGTCAGGACAAACTTTTCCAACCCAACCCCTTTCCCCTCCAGAAAAAATAAGGAATAAAATAAAACTACATGTGAATAATAATAAATCATAGACTTTAGTTAAATTCACAACGAAATAATTCTAAACATTAAAGAGAACACTCATTTCAGATCAAAAGTAGAATCTAGTTTTAAACTAAAAAAAAATTAAAATATGCGTCTTTTTATATGTAGGCTACTTATGATCAGACTCAAAACCACTATTGAGTTATTTTCCTACAGTTTGTAACTCAATTCTAAAATAGTGTGTACATTCTTGTCTTCGATTCCTGTTTGAGTAGATGGCACAGTTATACCTTTAGTTTTAGTTCAACACACACATATACAATGTTCAGGTTTTATCAACACTTTCACATTTTGATCTTAGCCAAAAGATAAAGCTATATAATAAACATGTATACCATTCATATAATTTGGCTAAACTAATGCCTCCAATCAGAAAAATTCACTCATTGTACAAAAAACGAACAATTATAATAACCATTTTATTATTTCACCATCAAAAATTTAAAACCGAATACATGACATTAATTTCTCTTATGATCTGGAAAGCTCCTGTAAGATAAGATGAAGAAAAAAAAGGGACAAAATAATGCTTTTACATTGGACAAACACAGAACATTTATGATTAAATGGCAACATTTAAGGGACCTCAGCTTTTGATTCAATTTTTGTTATAAAAATGTGTCAGCCCAGTTAGAATCATGGAAATATTCGAAACAGGACTCTGGTTATTTTCAAATGTTAGAAAAGAATTTAGCAATGATCGATTATTATTCTTTAGTTGATTTGTGTTGTATGGGTTAAGGAAGTGCAAATAAGATTTAAAGAAAAATATTCTGCCTGGAACTTGACATTGTTCATAACTGGTATCTGGACTGATCGATCAGATTGTCAAAGAAACCTAAGAAAACTCCTAAATCACTCATAACTTTGCAGATCAGATCTACAGAATCAGGAACGTGTTACAAGTGAGGTATCAACCTAGATCTAATTGCCTGAAGCATATACACCTTTGTGTTGTGTGCCTTTTCTTTGTCCTGTTAATGCCACAATAATCTGGAAACCAGTCTTCCATTCAATCAACACTCACTGAGACCCCGGACATACTAGTTCAGGGTGGGAAAACTGTTCATATTGGGAGCCACAAACAACAAAGGGCTGTATCTTTTAAAATTGTGAAAAGACCCTAGCTGACCTTACTTTTCTTTTACTGAGAAATTACAAAATTCAAACTGCATCATTGTAATAAAATAATTAACCACCAAAAGAGAGAGATCATGTTGTTGTGAAAACGAAACTGAACTATGGGATAGGAGGCAGCAACATGAGTATCAACAATAGCTGTGCATGAGTATTACTATTACCAGATGCATGTGCAGTGAGTAGGCCTATGCAATCCCTGAACAAGGGGCTTGGACTTCTACTTTTCTACACTACAAAAGCTAGTCTCAACAAATGTGATCAGTTTTAAGTATAAATTTATGAATTCAAAATGGTTTTCCTTTCACCAAATTTTTCTGTGGGCTGTACACAACTCGGTGTAGGGCCACAATTGGCTCTCTGGCCATAGTTTGCCACCCCTGCATTAAATCTAAGTAGACAGACACATTCACACAATGTCAAGCACTAGGTAGCACTAGGCCTTAAAGCTAAAACAATGTAGTCACTGTATCTAATGTCAAGCAGAGGCTGCAATTGTTTCACTCCCCATCCCCTGCCAACTCATATATATATCTTCTGCTGGACTATACATGTGCATATAATGTGACAGGGAAATAAATAAATGAATGAAGTAGTAAAAAATACCTGATGAAATGAAATGAAAAAATCAATTAAATGAACTGCTGCTTTTAACAAACCAACATGAATGTAAAAACAAAGACAAAAGGATGCAACAACTGCAATCTGTACATACATTTTTTAACTCTGTGTTCAGCTATCTCAAATTCACTTCCCTGTTACATGCAATTTCAACACACAATTGACAGCAGAGCAAATAAAGCTGCAGTCTCTTTTTAAAATATGCAGCATAGCATTGTTTCTACAAGCACATACACACACCAGTAAAAGTATTCTATTCATCTTATACCTTAAGATACCTTTTATACACAAACTTCAATCATACATTCCAAACACTAGCAATCATTAATTAAATCTTTCTCATTCTCCAGTTATAAAACCTAACTAAAACTCACACTTGTTAAAGCTATAGAGGGACTAAAACTAATTGATCATAACTTAATACAACATGAGTTCACTTTAAGAAGACTTGACTTTTCTTGAAGATGCACTTTTGGTGCCCAACTGTTTTTGTCGTTGAAGGCGCATATGATTCAAGTTGTTAGTGCCACCTGAAAGAGAGTAAAAAAAAATTAGGTGAAACATGGATTCCTCATTCCGAGAAATAAACTTTTGTCTTTCATAGTTTTTTTTATAGTTTCGTAAAATCCTTTTATACAGTGACATGAACAGTGTAAATCGTTTACCCAACAATTATGATACTGGAAATAGTGAATGTTGTTAGTTACTTTGTTATCAATGACATATATAAGTTCTGTACATTTATCACTTTCCAATCCAAGCTGTGCTTCAAAATAAATTTTTCAAATGCTTCACAATAACTCAACATAAAACATTGGTCTTATTTGTTTACTCACCAATAGAAACAACTACAAGATACACCATGAGAAAATATGGAAAGTAAAAAGCAAAGTTGGCCGAGTTAGGAAGAGCCAAACTGAAGAACCCAGTCTCTGTGAAATAGCTTATAGACTGGACCACAATCGATGCTGAGGACAAAAGAACACACACAAAACAAGATTGCAAGCATCTTTTTTGTAATACTGTAATAATTTGTATCTAAATATCTTCTATGTAATTTTTGTCATACTCTTTGATTTCCCCTCTCCTGATCTTTTTTACTTGCTTTCAGGTTTTCTCTATGTAGTCTTACGTGTTTTCCCTAAAATTCAGAAATGGTGAGTGTAGGTTCTGTTTAGTGGGGTTGGAGCTGTCCTTGTCCTCATAAAGCTAATCAGTAATGTCTGAGTTTTTACATCAGTTTTCTTTCTCCTAGACAGACTGCCCGAGAGGGCTGACAAGCTATGTAAATCCCGGAATATAAGTATGAGGAAAAAAAAAAATGGTGACTCCAAAGGGGGATAAAAGTTCTCTCTAGTTTCAACAAAAGGCCTAAAAGCATTCTTTTTACAACAGGGTAGGTTTTAGAGATGAACAACGAGTGTTTGAAGGCAGAAAAGCGGACAAGTCCAAGAAGTGACAATTTCAGAAAATTTAAAATTTCATTAAACAAAAATTCGGGGCTTGAAGGGTTTATAATGACAACCCCCTTAAAAGAAAAATAAATAATAAAAAAAAGATAATTCGCAGTCCCCTGATAGTAGTACTATTTGGATTTTACTGTATCACATATATAAGCATATTATAAAATAAAATAAAATGGATTTTTAGAGATAAAATTACTTACCTTCAATGAGAATGCCGACAGGATACAGAGGTATCCAAATTGTGTATCTTAACCATGTTAAAGCTTTAACATTAATGTCCATTATTTGCAGCATGTAATATGGGTATCTGGTAGAAAAAGAAAGTTATTCACGTTCAAATCTTGTTCACACAATGTTATTAGGTCTAAATTGTGGTAATTCAATCATTGTTATTCTTTCCATAATTTTAATGCACAGCTGACACTGAATTCTATAATTACTTAGAATATTCTGACTGAAACATTGGCTTGTCCTCCAATAAAGAAAATAACATACAATTCTATAAGAGTAAAACATACTCAGTGTAAAAATATAATGTTACTAAAACATTCTTTTGTTATTGCTCACAGGAGCTACACTCCTCTAAAAAATTGCATCCTACTGAAGAATAAAAAAACAAATTATTTCTAAGGGGTAAATAACATTGATTTAAAAGCATGATTATAATTTAGCCAATTTTAATGCTTGCATTTTAACATGCCAATCATCATTGTTTTAAACCCTGACATACTTAGGACAATTCATAACAGTAATTTTTTTTAAATCATCCAATTTTACAATGTTTCGTTATGAACATTTTAATCAGCTTATTATTCCATAAAATCATATCGATATTCAAAGTGAAAATGATAATAATAATTAATAGTGTACTGGTAATCTGATTCATCAAAATTCTTCTTTTATTTACCTAATGAGTTCCACTGAAGACCAAATAACAAACAGGTACCAGCACAAGGGGGAGATCTGCAGTCTTGGTTCTTGTAACACCAGCACAAACAGCACAAAGTCCCGAGCTAAAACCTGAAGCATTTGTAACTCTACAGTTTATTAAATCAAATACATGAGTGAGATGCAATTATGTTCAAACTTTGATAAATCCACAAAATACCAACCGTTTATGAATAAATGGTGAAAACAACATTTAGTTTGTTTTGCAGTTTACAGCCACAATAAAATTAAAAGTTATGGAAATAAAAAAGTGCAAAATTTGGTACAACATTATGAATGATGACTGAACTTTCAATAAGTACAAATACACTTTTCCTAGCTATATATCTAAACCTTTTATTTTATACCAATACCATTAGGAATAACTTGCATACCTGAGACAGTGTTGTGAAAACATTTGACTTGACTAGTCGTAGCAATGGATGGATGATCTCAAGCGTTGAAACAAGCTGACAGACCATCATCTGGACTCCTGCCTTCTCAAATGCACCCGTTTTTTCAGCTGAACAAGGAAAGTGAGTGGAAATACAGTAAATACTGTATGAACATTATGAAGAAATATTGTCAATATAGACAAGAGTTAACGCACGACACATTCAAACCGTGAAAATTTAATACTCTTAACCTTTTCACATCGCACTGCTCACAGTCCCTAAATATTGGGTGTGCAACACGCCACACTATATAGTGCGGTGTGATGTGAAAGGATTAACATTCTTGAACATTGTGTCTATTTCAAATAAAACAGACAAGCAATGTACCATATGCTTTCTGTTTAAAATAAAGACTCCTTCTGAAGCTTTATTTTTATTATTTCTTTCGTATCCATTTGTCTGTATTGTTAATCAAAACTTCACTTTTTGACAAAATTGTTTATCAGTCAAAAGAAAATATTATCAAATAATTATAATATTGTTATGAAACTCTCACTTTAGAAATCAGTTCATATGCATGATCCTTTGGACTCAGTTGCATCATAACTTTTTGAAAGGGACACAATGCAGTAATGAAAAAAAATACTTACATTCTCCATAGCGAAAATAATTTATCAGTAGTGATCCAAAAATGTAGAAATAGCCCACAAACTGAAATAAGTTGTAAATGAACAGGTAGGTCTGTTTGAGAGATGGAGTTTCTGAAAAGTGCAAATAAAAATATAATAGTTAGAGATTTGTTTAAAGTATAATAAACCTACATGAAACAAACACATTCAGCAAATATTCTTACCAAAAAAGAAAACAAAGGATGAAACACTGTGTAATATGAAAATTGATTCCTTATTCCAGAGAAAAGGAAAGCTTCTACAACATAAAAACATATGTGAAATAAAAAAGTTCAGAAACATTAGTACATTCAAATGTGGCCAAATAAAAAGAAATAATGTACTTCTTACAAAATCAGAGTTTTTTTTCCATTTTAACATGCGCATTTCCTATTTTTGTCACTTTCTTCACATCATCACTTACGTAAAAATGTTTCTCTAGATAAAAAAAAATTAAAATCAGATGCAAAATTTTAGGCTGAATTTTTATACATAATGTATTAATCTTATGTTTCACCACAAAATTTATGTTTTCATGAGCAGAAAGTCCCTTCACCTCAACACACATCAGAACAGCAAACAATTGCTAAAAATGACCATATTCTGTCTTGTTGTGTGAAAAATGTCAAGTAGGATGAACTTTATAATAATAGATCCCCTACAATCAGTCTCATACAGATTTTAAATGATTCTTCTATATGTAGCTTTATTCATTTAAATGAAAAAAAACAAACAAAAATGTTTGTGACAGCTTCCTACAACGAAAGGTAACAAATGTTCTTTAAACAGTTTGAATATTTAATTAAAAATTATGAAACAGTTCGGGGCACGAGTATGCTCTAAAAACCATCATGCACAGTTTTGCAAAGAACTTTCCTTTCAAGTCTCTTTAAAGCATATTGACAACGTTACTTTACCATGATTATTTTTCAGCAAAACATCTTTTTCACACTTGAAACAACTACTCAGACCACAAGGTCTTTTCCACATTGCCCCCCCTTCCCCAAAATAAATAATAAGCTTATCAGTATCACAATATAAAACTATTGAGGTCCATGGACAGCAATATCTCACCAATACGGTTTTCTTCTTCCATTTCTTGTGTTATTTTGTTCAAAAGCTCATCCTCAGACTTCTGCAATGACACAATCATAGAATAAAGAGTCTTATATTATGAAGAACAATGATCACAAATGTGTGCAGGCTTGCAACATGTTTCTATTTTTGTAAGTGAGTATGTCTGTAAATCTATCTAATTAATTGTTAAGAGTTAAACTAATTCTTAAAAAAGGGATTTGTGTCAAATTTTTTTTTTCAAATTTCCAGATACCGGTAAATTAATAAAATCCTAGCTAAATTTTGAAATAAGCATACTATAGAGTCCAACAGTGAATAAGAACAATATCATTATGACAAATGTATACTATAAAGAAACTGTATTCTACAAATAAATTGTTTTTAAAGACTTAACATAAATCTGGATAACAGACATGACTATGCTTCTAAAGAACAAACAATTTTGAGTGTAATGTCACCTGAATATTTTCTGACTCATTTTCCTCTTCGCTGTCATCAACAGGGAATTTGTCAAAGTCAATCTTCAGCCATGGAAGCTTGACTCGTTTCTCAGTAAGCCTGGGCCATGTGTCTGCTACGCTTTTCTCAATCTGAAACTCCACAGCAATCTCTGTTTTCCTGTATCTACTCTTCTGTGAATGAAAATAAGAAAAAGGAATTGAACAACAATATAAAAATCTCTTGCTCTTCAAAATTTTTTAAATGAAGAATCTTCCTCATGAAATGAACTCCTCAGTCAGACAGGTAATATTTCAGAAACTAAAAGGACTGACCCCCTGTCACCTGTTCTTGCCAATATTGATATCAACAACTGTAATATAAAACTTCTAGTATTGATCAAGGAGCAATGTTCTTGATAGTGAACTCATTGAAGGAGATAAAGAGAAAAAGTGATGATGTCACAGATCCCACCAAAGACAAGAGCTTATGGTAACTTGATGAGCCTAATAAATTATGCAACACTTTTTATACCACAGCTTCAACACTTTCTTGACAACCTCAACAAAGGTGCCTTATGTAACTCACGTGAGATACATAAATAATTCACAGCAAATTGCTCAAGGAAGCAAAGAGCCATTCACTGTTAACATGTTTTAATATAAAATCTTTTTTATTTTAAAAGAAAAGGGGAAAAAAGGATGTAAATATAGAGCATATAAAGTTGTATCATGAAATGGTATGAAACACATCACTCGTACACATTTTTTAACTAAAAGTAAAAAAAACTGTATTTCCATAACCAACCTCTGGATCAACAGGAACGTAGAAATCTAGATGAAAGCTGTACATATTGATGCCCTTGACCCCAAGACCCTGAGCACTGAAGTCAAGACTTTCTTCCGTCAGTGTCACTTGTACATTCTGTTTTCAATAAAAAGCACAGAATGTTATGGAAGATGGTATGTGTGTATTCAGGGTACAGGAGAAACAGCTAAATTTGAGACAGTGACAGAAAGGCAATTACTATACCATGTAGGCCTATACTACAACTATAATGATTTTAGCAAGACATTTAATTACGTCTTCAGTGTAATAAAAGAAAAATGGTCTGTCTTTGCAGTTACCTTGTAGATTAAACCATTGTTTCAGACATTTACTTTTAGAGATGTTAAAAATGTTACAGCAATCCAAGGGTCAGTACGGGATATCAGTTACATGATTAGTTAATGTTGCTGACAACTTGAATATTGCGCATACGTCAGCAGTTGAAATGGTCTAGGCAGGCAGGAGGAAAACTTCTATTCTTTGAGATTGAATTGGCACAGAACAGCATTCCTTCTGTAGCATTATTGCAAAATTCATTATTAGGAAAAACCAATGAACGGCATTGAGTTTTTCAAAGTCTTTACCTTTTTGAGTGAAGCTTATGAAAGAAGTATTAAAAGATAAATAAAGTCCAACAGATACTGAAAATGGCGTTCAAGAGTCCCTTTGAAGCACCAACATTTTTCCATGGCATTCTCATAACTTTTGTTTGACCCAAAATAGCCAAGCTCATTGTCCCTGTAATCTAGCCCTAAAAGAAGTCTCTTTTCTCAGTAAGACACTATCTCTTCAGTTGTTTGAGCATCTCTCACTCTTATATCAAAATACTCAGAGAATAGTACTGACAATATTCCATGGCATACGCAAACTTTTCCCCCCTCTAGCCTCGGCTGGCATTCCTCCAGAAGGCTCACATCATTCTTATAGTCACTCAAGAATAGTATCTCCGTTGTTTATTGCCTTTGTATGCCCATGCCACCTTTTCCACTGACGTGTTGCCATGGCCTGAATATAAAAAGGTTATGACTAGGATTCCTTCAGTCGCTTAAGTGTACTCCCCTTCCTTCCCCTCTTTTTCTTCCCTCAGGAGCACGCCTGGTGGGAGCCAACATGTCACTCTTATTACTCTCAGGGAATAGCCCCAATGTTGTTAACAGTCTTTGAAAGCCCACCTTTTTTCCATTGATGTGGTGCTGTACCCTGAGTAATAAAGTAAATGTGAAAAGAATAGACCATAGGAAAGGAGGAGGAGGGAGAGGATGTGTTGTATGAGTCTCTCTCTCTCTCTCTCTTTTTCAAAGTCACTCTGGCTGCACACACAGTGGGAGCCAGCGATAATGCATTATTTCATTTGTGGTTGTATGAGGCTGTGTTATTGACACTTTCTTTCATGATGGAAGACTGAGACTGCTAATAAGTTGCAGGAACATGTGAAATGAAGATGACCGATAGACTCTGAAAGATGAAATTTAATCATGTGGCCTACCACATTTTACTGCCACTGCCACCATTACTAACTAACCATGTGTCATGATGATGACAAACATGGGGCCCTATTAAATCTTCTTTTATGAGCTGTTGAGCATATCTGCTGCGAAACTAACAAGCTTCCCGGGGATGCAAACAATTTGTTTTTGCACTGAAGCTTTCATGTTTTGAAACAGGTAAAAGATTTCATAATATCCGTTTGGACCACGGGTGATGACTCATGTTATGAATCAAATCAAAAGCTTTATTCTCTCACAAAGTAAAAACTTGATAACATCTCAGCAAAGATGAAACTGATGTATAAATTTTATAACAAAGCATTTAAATTGATACACTTGAAAGTGTAAAATGAAGCAAAGGAAAATGAAAGCAGGATTTTTTTTTTTTTTGGTCTTTTTTCCAATCAAATTCAAACTACAATACTGAAAATAAAATCTCAGGAAAATGATGTTTTAACCATCATGGAAAATAGAGGTTTTAATACATATTGCGTTGATTTTTATGTACAGTGAACCTCAGATATAATAAAACCAAGAGGACCTGCCTAATGCCCTCGTTGTATCCGAGGTCTCGCTGAATCATAGTCGTAGAAACAATGTTTTCATTGGTTCAATTACCTAGCCAATAATTAGCAAATACCCCCTTTTTTCAATCTCCTTAAGCCAAGCCTAGAAGCCCTGAGGCTAGAGATCTACAACATGTAATGCAATGTGCTGTGCTCTCATCTCTACTGTCCATCCATGCAAGCGGTCACGCACACTGTGTGTGTGGGCGTCAAAGCATCTAAGCCTACACATTCATGCAGTCAAGTTTGGACTGTCTTTTGATTTTGTAATTTAAGCACACACGAATTGCTTTATTTCTCTGCATATCGCATCAGATGGGGATAAGAAGACCCGATTTCAAGATGATAACCTTGTTATAACCGAGGTTGGTAGATTTTAGTCCTTGTTCTATCCGAGATATAAAACGCAAAGGCAAATAGAGAGAAAAAACGGGACTTTTCATTTTATTGCTCGTTGAATGCGAAGTCTCTGTATCCGAGGTTCATTGTACTGGCACTTTTGTAAAATGCACACTTTTAAACATCAAGCCCTGGCACAGCCTCATGCAATGTTTGATATAATCACTTGATGTTTAACTGATACAGTGGTTCCCCCCTCGGGAGACATGATTACCATGTTCTTAGCCGGATCAGGCTCTTAGGTGGATTTCAAAGGGGGATAAATCATGTATACTATAATAATAACACAGAACTGATTACCAAGATTTTAATGGTCACTGGTCACTACCAAAGAGAGTCACCACGGACCAAATCAATCTGTGATCGACTTTCTTAAATTTTAAACATCAATCAAAATCAAGCTTATTCCCTGCCAGACTATCCCTGTCTCGCAGAACAATGCAAGGCGCTGGTAGCTCCATTCCATAAAATCTAACTCAAAAACCAATCTTTCTCCTGTGCCCGTGCTGAGAGACGCCACTTCCACTAGGCCTTGGTCTACGTAGGTCAAAACAAAGAGCTGTGTTGCATCACGGCCCGGTAAGAGTGAGACTGGGTTGCAGGGTCACACGACATCGAGACTATGGGGAGGAGGGGGGGCATGTTGAGGTTGTGGGGCGGAGAACCGGGGCGGGACACAACAACAAAGAGTAGATCTAGCCATTTATGACTGGTCTAAGACACAAAGGGGGGGGAGGGGGGGTTGAATGGACACGCTTTGGGCGATGAGAGTGGATAGGCTTGGCCTGCTGAACGGGTGGGGGTGGGGATGGGGGTGGAGTTGGGAGATGGGGCAGAGAGAATGCGGCTTTGCTTTTCACCACGGCTAGAACAGAGGCAGGGAAGTGTACAGTGTTTCTTGCGATTTAGGCGGCGGGTGCTTCAAAAAAAGAAATCAGTTGAGTAAGAAGACCTTGTTCTTAGGCGGACTTTTTAGATGAAAACAAACTCTTATGCGGACGAATTATATAGAAAAAAAATCTGTTTCGCGGGAATGGCGGGTTTTTAAGCAGATCGGGCTCTTAGGTGGCGACCACTGTACTAGTGTAAATGCAGGCTGTAGACAATAGCTCTCTCTCTATATTTTCTAGATGTATATTACTTCAGTTTTTTAAAGGTCTAATATTTCACCCTACATTTCATTAAAAACATTTGTCAATTTTACACTAGTACCAGAGGCTTCTCAACATCAGGTTATATAAAATGTTCTCTCGTCTTATCCTGAAATCCTAGCTGTTATCTTGGACCCAGAATATTTGGATACAATTCAATGTAATGAATTCTAATGATCATTGATGTAATTTGGTGAAAAATATTGTAAGTATTGCAAGTATCTTGCATTGCTTTTCAGAATTCTACAAAGTTATTTATCTTTGTCATGTTAACCCCAGAAGCAGTCATAACGTAGTTTAACGTTTCGCTGTGCGAGAACATCCGGAACATCCGAACGTAAAATTGGCTTTTCACGGGCCCCAGAGAGCTGGTGCCGACGTACGGTACTTTTACCTTTTCGACCCTGACCCTCTTCAATAGAAAATATCTCACTGCTAAAAGTAAATGTCACATTCTGGAAATATCAATGAAATTCCGGTATAATTTCTTTTTGGCGGGTTTCTCTATATTTAGTGGCTATAAAGCCACAATCAGTTTTCAAGACGCTTTGTTGGGCTTTGTGCCATTCTGCCGATTGCTTGTAAATCTAAGCCTAATCGGACAATTCAACCTACTTATTTTGGTTTTTGCATTTGCATCGCTGCTGTTTATAATCTGCACTGCTTTTTAGAACAGACTAAGAAAACAATGTTTATCTTGACATTAGGAATTCATTTGCTGGATAACATTAAATTTTACGGGATTGAAAATAGAATTTGACTTCAACAAGGAGCCGGATCTGCATCGCATTTTACTGTTTATGTGAGGAAGAGGGGAAGAAGACCATTCGGACGATGTTTTTATTCATGATATCTTCATGAATACAAGTAAGAAAAAGTAATATCATAAGCAACATTTTCAGTTTATTAGCTTTCAGAATAATGGGATTTATAGACTTTTATTAAGTTGTAAACCGCTGATTTCACACACCACTCAAAATTGCAAGACTTGAGAGCAGCTAGCCAAGCGTAATTTTTTTCACTGAAGAGGGCATGGCGAGGTGACTTTTTCCGTCATAATTTCCAGTCCACCACAGCATCGCTACTGGGGTTAAATTTGTCGACACGCTGAACGCTGACTAGGGATTGAATGAATGGGCCTCGGAAACATTTGAGAACTGTTAAATGGTAAAAATACCACTCTGATCAACAGATGACTCTGAAACACCCTTTTTCATTGTGCTTTTGTAAAAACAGCTGCAAATTTAGTGCATGAATGATGATTGAATTACAATGTTTCTGGGCCTTTATTAAAATGACACAGACCTTTGATTACTTTGATTCTAGATCTACTTTCACTTTTGTTTTATTTCTTCTGCAGAATTTTCTAGACTGGACTCTGCAAACTGAAAAGTTCTAATAGGTTTAGCAGATCTATCTAGGTCTAGCACTCTTACTTGATTGATAGATAGAATGACAACATTCATTTGCAAATTTACCTCAACATTCCTTAAATCAACTTTGAGGGATATAGTTTTACTTGACTGTCCCCAATAAACGAACGGACTGAGATTATTAGCAACAGCCATCTTGTTTTGATGCTTTCAAAAAATTAATTAATTGTTTCGTTTCTCAGTAACAGAATCAATCTCTATGCACAAGCCTGAAACAACCAGACCTGCCGTCCTCAATAAACTTTTCTGTCAAAATCATCTTTTGCATTGTAAAATTTTTTAAGCATAAATTGTAAATGTTGGTTAAAAAAAGGGCCAAAGATATTATTATAAAATATGCACTTTTACCGTTAAAAATTAAAACCGTTTTATTTCTTTAGAAAAAGTGTTCAATTTTAATTTTTCAAGAAGAATAACTCTGGTAAATCACGTTTTCATCTTGGAGAAAGGGAAAATTGTCAACTAGCCTAGCCCAGCCTACTTGAACTTGATGCTTGACTGCTAAATTTAGAATCTAGATTTTGATCGAGATAAGATTAGATCTTCTAGACTTATAGATCTAGATCTTCGTCGAAGATACGGATTTTGGGAAACTCCCCCTCGGGCCTTTCATTACACAATGTATGTTCCAACACATTTGAAACAGAATTAGATTCTAGATTCACATTATAGAGTCTATAGTCTGTGCCACTTCGATTAGGACCTAATAAATTGTGTTTACATTCGACAATTGCGCATGAAATGCATCGGAAACTATCGCAACGCAAGTATTTTGCCTTGCCGTTTTGAAACATACTACTCATGGAGTCTAAAATGTAAACGTGACTTCGTAGATGTACTAAAAGGAATTCCGAATCGTCCCGCGCGTGTTAAAACTGGC
>JBDFRD010045644.1:0-14740 GCA_039654405.1 Bullina lineata | reverse complement strand
AGAGAGAGAGAGAGAGAGAGAGAGAGAGAGAGAGAGAGAGAGAGAGAGAGAGAGAGAGAGAGAGAGAGAGATGGAGAGAGAGAGTTTTTTTGTAAAAGAAAACTTCCTGGTATTGACTGCAATGATAATGATAAAAGAAGGGAGGTCATAACTTTTCTGTGTTGGCCTTAACTCCCTTTGATCAAAATTTGTTTGACTGTTTACATGCATTTAAAGCGTCTGCTTCAGAAAGAGTGTGAGATACTCACGTTCTCACTGTCTCACTTTTATTCACAAATCTGAACCTTAATAAACCCGTTTTGTGATATAGATTTTTAATAACATTTATTTACCTTACTTATTTTTTTACACTGTACGCTCTTTTCCTCTCCCTACCCAACTGCAAACTGGGTACTGACATATTCTTACTTACTTTTACTAAGGCCCATCACACCAGCTGGTGCATAGGCCATCGCACTCTTGTACTGGCATATTCTGCTGAGGAAATAAGCCTATGACAGACTAGCGTCCTGTCTAGGAGATGATGTAAAAATCGTCTGTTGAGCTTCACGCTACCAAACTGGGATAAGCTCTGGCTCTATGGGCCTCATAGGCCTTAAAGGAACTTAACTTTCTTCTTTTTTTTTGTTTGTAGATGGGCCAGAAGATGTTAGATCTTTGAAACGTTTATATATTATGCAAAATATTTAGATCTTCTGGCACTAAGGAAATGCATAAACTGTTAGTATCACTATTATCACCAGTATGACCCTCTGCAAAATAAAAACAAAGGATTCAATTTTGCAACAATATAATTAAATAAGCAATGCAGCATCTCACATTTCCATACATTCCACTGTTTTTCTGGTGCGGAACTTTTCCTCATGATTTCATTTTGTGGCCTCTTCAGGGACAGCCTGCAGCGAGGCTGGGAGTTGATGGCCATGTGTCTGCACTTCTTCCCTCCGTCCATGAAGTTTCATTCTTACCTGTCAGGCTACATCAACAAGCACATGGACTCCACTAATGACACAGGCAGTGTGAGTGACCTGGACATTCTCTTATGGCTCTATGGAATCGTAGACATTTCTTTGCTGTTTTTATTTGTAAAATATATATATGTTTTTTTTATCGCTGTGTCTATTTTATATTCCTGTTTGCTGTGAGTTCGTCTTAGAATGTGACAAGTTTTTTATTTGAAATAATTCTGTAAACACTATGTCACTTTTTTTTTTTTTTTTGGGTCTGTATTTTCATGCTTGCCGTGGTGTCCCTTCAAAATTATGTATTTCTTTGTTCAAATCATTTCAAAATGTTTTTGTCCCCCTTCTTCATTTTCTTATTTTGCACGTGTAGAAAACATGTACTTGCTAAGTTTGTGATTGTATGAAGTATTCTTGTGTTGTATTTTATTCTTGTCTCGTCTTTCATCATTTCTCTAACCTACTAGTTGTGATGTTTTATAATGAATCATTTCAATATCCCGTCAGTTGAGTACCTTTGTTCATTCATTTTTTTTGTCACCTTCATTGTCATATAACACACTTTCAAATAATGAGTGACTGACTATGAGAACTATTTCATGTGTTTTTTGTGTGTTTTAAAAAAAATCTTATTATTGTTTAAGGCAATGAGACATTTAGATCTAGTTGTTTTCACTTTGCTTGATTTAGTTTTATTGTTTTGTTATTATTAAATTTTTAATGATTTATAGGCTTTATGACAAAGTAGCTTTCAAATCAGTGAGAATTGTTATAAGGTCATCAGGCCCAGTACTGGCACTCTATGAGTTAGAACAGGTGAGCACAACCAGTCCTCCACTCAACTCCTCCGTTGCTTGTCCCACAGGTGCCGGTGTCCCACTTTGCCACCCACTGCCACCAGCGCCTGGAGCGAGCCTTGCAGACAGGACCTAAGAAAGGAGTGAGGAAACCGGTGTTGGAGGAGGTGGAACAGGCTAAGGTCAGTGTCATGGGGAAGGGATGAAGGGGTTGGAGGGGATAGTGTAATGAGGAGACAGATGTTAATGTGATTGGGTGATGGAGGTGAATGTAATGAGGAGGTAGAGATGAAAATGTGATTGGGTGATGGAGGTGATGATGTAATGGGGAGACAGATGATAATGTGATTGGGTGATGGAGGTGATGATGTAATGGGGAGACAGATGATAATGTGATTGGGTGACAGAGGTGATGGTGTAATGGGGAGACAGATGATAATGCAATTAGGTGACGGAGGTGATGGTGTAATGGGGAGACAGAGATCATAATGTGATTGGGTGATGGAGGTGGTGGTGTAATGAGGAGATAGAGATGATAATGTAATTGGGTGATGGAGGTAATGGTGTAATGAGGAGACATGGATGATAATGTAATTGGGTAATTTTGCTCCTTTTGTTTGTTTCTTTCACTTATCTCAAAATATTGTTGTAAACTCTTCCACCATTGTCTTCAATGTTCTGTCATTTTGAATACCATAATAATAAATGTCTCCATTGTGGTTTGTGTGGAGCAGAAAGCCATCTTCCACCCGTCCATGTTTGGTAGCATGCTGGAGGACATCATGCTGCTGCAGAAAGACTGCTTCCCTGAGCGACAGTTGCCATGGATACAGACTGTGTTGTCAGAAGAAGTCCTCAACCTCAACGGAACCAGGACGGAGGGCATCTTTAGGTGAGGGAGCGATGAACTGTAAAGTGGTCAATAAAAAAAGCTATCCACTGTGTGTTTGTCAGCTTCCCTGCAACATTCATCTTCTTTTTTGTGTTAGGGGTAAATTGTGTTGAATTGTGTGAATTGTATGAATGAGGGTATTTTAGTTTTTGTGCTTAAGCTATATATTCCAGTTGTTGTTATTTCGTTATCTCTTAGTAAAAGTAAGTAAGTAAAGTTCCTTCAAGGCCAATGAGGCCCATAGAGCTGGAGTTTATCCCGATGTCTGTAGCATGAAGTGGAACAGATGATTTTAACTTCATCTCCTAGAAAAGACGCTAGTCTGTCATAGGTTTCCTTCCTCAGCAGAAAATGCTGGTACCCAATTCGCACCTGGGTGGGGAGAGGAAAGATGGTGCAGTGTCTCCCAAAGACAGAACAGTCACCTCCTGGATTCGAACCCTGGACTCTTGGATTATGAGTCCAACGATCTAACCATTCAGCCACCATGCCACCCCCCTTATCTCTTAGCTGTGAACTGATTGCTTTTTACAGTCCAGTGCTTCAGAGATCTGGTGAATTTGTAAATCAAAAAATGTCTAGGTCATTTTGAAGTTGAATCCATTGGTCAGAGTCCATTGTTCACAACAGTAGAAATTAGGCAGAGCATGCGCTGATGTGCATATTCCATATTGTTAGTGTCTGCGCAGTTTGTCTGCTTGTAACACTCTTATCAGATTCCCTTTGAAAAAAACTACTATTTTACATACAATAAGAAGTGATCCTTAAGTATGAACTGAACTGCCTGTGCTCAAAGTAACAAACACCTTTGATAACCTCCTCCCAGGGTTCCTGGTGACATTGATGAAGTCAACTCACTCAAGATCCGCTGTGATCAGTGGATCCTACCCTCAGACTGCCCGGACCCACATATCCCAGCGTCGCTGTTGAAGCTGTGGTACAGAGAGCTGTACGAGCCGCTGATCCCAGCGCAATTTTATGACCGGTGCGTGGCCAACTACTCCAACGCAGACGAGGCGATTGCCATCGTCAACCAGCTGCCAGACATCAATCGACTGGTTCTCTGTTACCTCATCCGGTTCCTGCAGGTCAGTGTATACGCTTCTTGGTTGGTTCTTTTCTACTGTGTTTGGGGGAGTCAAGTTTAATCTTGTCACTGCCAGCTATCCGTAGTTGACTCCTAGCAAAAATTATTTTTGTTATCTTGTTGTTATTTAAGAAACAGGGAAAAGACGTTGATTTGAAAAAAAAAACCATTTCAGAGTTGTTTTTGTTCGTTGTAGTGTGGAAAAGAAGTGGGCGTCATGTTCATTAATGAACTGAAATATTAATGTTGGCAATGAGCAAGGGTGGAACAAACGTAAAGCCTCATCAATAAAACACAGTCACAGAGTCCCTGCAGCTTTTGAGACTGTGTTTCTATCATGCAGCTTGGGCTTCACATTTGTTCCATCCTTCGAAGCCAGTAATGTCAAACGTCATTTGTCTTTGTGTATTTTTACGGGATAGCTTCATTTGGTTGTGTTTGCTAATTTGCATGTTTCAGCTTCCCTGCAGCTTTCCTTCACTTTTTTTTTTGCATTTATTGTTCTCACACAGGTATTTGCTGCCCCAGAAAACGCATGTATAACCAAGATGGACGTGAACAACTTAGCAATGGTCATGGCCCCCAACTGCCTGCGCTGTGAGAGTGACGACCCCAGGGTCATCTTCGAGAACACCCGCAAAGAGATGGGCTTCATCCGCACCTTGATCCAGTCCCTGGACACCAGCTTCATGGAGGGCATCTTATGATGACACAGTGTGTGTGGCTTTTAGTCTGTGTTGTTTCCACTGGGAATGGCCAAGGGCAGATTGTGTAAACTTTGCCTACAGAGTGTTGTTGTCAGTTAGTGTGGCTGAGAGTATTGTGCAATGATTCTTTTTTTTAATTTTGGGTCTCAAGAAAGCGCCATGTGGTAACAACATAAGTTTGGTCTGAAGTTTGCTTTTGGTTTTTCCTGTTTTGTCTTAGCAAGCAGTGAAATTGGACATGCGGAAAAACTTATAAAGCGGCTCGCTCAAAGCATTGTAGAAACAGCTGGATGTCGGGATATGCTCAGCATTGAAATTCAGAGCTCATGTCGAGGTTCAATTTTCCGTGTTCCCCAAACAATCTCAACATGAAGTGGGATGCTAATAATGTACTTGTTTGATCTCGTATTCTTCTCCATTTCCCGCATTCCTCCTCATCGCTTGAGTGTGTCATGGAGTCTCAAGCTGTTGATTAAGAAATTAGGAAGTCTTCACAGCAGAGTGTAAGACCAAAACCACTAGTGTGAGACACTGGCAAATAGAAGAATGCAGCATTTGTTAATTTCACCCCGCTTTAATCAGTGGAAAAAAAAATGGAATTGTTTCTTCAAAGAAACACGATGTATGCCATTTGATTTCGACTTTATTGTTCTTGAAAGGAAAGTGATGGAGTAATCACAAGGACTCAACTGATTATTTTTGTTTGTTGTCTTTTTTATTGTCCCCCTTTATCTTACAGAACAAAGTAGATTTCTCTGCTCCAAAGAAATATGTAATCATGGACAAGTCTGTATGAGTATAGATGTACAGATGGAACTTGTTGGAAAGAACAAAGTCGTTTCTTGTTTATCTTTTCAGACATGTCTTTTTATTTTTATTTTATATATTTTGATGGATCAAATTATCTTTATCATCGTTATCCACATCATCATCATTGTCATACTCATTATCATTATCATCATCATCATCATCTTCATCATGACCTTATCTTCTTCTCTTTCTTATTATTACTGTGAATATTATTACTTATGTCCAGTGATATTTGCGGACAAAATTCCATTAGTACAAACAGGAGCTGTTTGTATCAAAGGTAGAAAATCCGAAGCTGGTTGTTTGTTGAGGGAATGCTTTGAGCTTACACACCCGCGTTCAGTGTGCAAGAGTTCTGTTTGCCTTTGCTTGTGACCGGGGGAGATAAAGGGAATAAACTAATGCATCTAGGCCGACATACTTATAAAAACATGGCCAGTTACTCGGTCAACCTGTGTCAGTTATCTCACAAGCAGTTTGTTGGTTTACCTCATTCTGAGCTGCTCTGAAATGGGAAGTTATTTAGTCTCTTTATTTTATGGGGTTTTTGTTTACTTCACTGACTCAGCACCTTCCGCATCCTAGTACTCTGACGAGGACGCCTCGGCTGCCTCTCTTGTCCTTGTTGTGAGATGTCTCCAGCATTTTCGATATCGGGCCATGAATTTCAGGGTTTTTTTTTTTTTATTTTATTTTATTTTTTTAAGGTTACAGTCCAGCTGTACCATTAGGAGACAAAAAATGATTCTAATATATTTGGTGTTGAACCCTAAATACTTTTGTTTTCTCTCTTTATTTTTTACTCTGCCTGATAACTGATTCATGATGACCGATGTTCCGGCCTTAACATATATATATATATATATCTGTATCTATCCAAACACGAATATACATTCACCCATCACCTTGCCCTGACCCCCTCCATTTCCCCGTCTCCATCCTCCCGTAGTTGCGTTTTATTTTGACTATGGTATTTATTTCCATATGGTTGTGATTTCAGTTGGATGAATACCATTGACTCACTGGCCTGTAAAGCCACTAGTTTTATGACTATGAGAAATGAATTTTGTGCTGAAGTACTTGTGATGGGTATAGTCTCAATACATTACAAAAAAATATGTATGTTGTATATGCTTCTGTGTATGTACTTATTATCAGTATGACGTACAGGTTCTGTTGTATGTACTTATTATATCCGTGTGAGAGACCTTGAAGTGGGTGTTTGTAAGTGTACGACGATGTTGCATATCAAAAGAAATGTTAACAGTCATTTTAGTTCTGAAATTAAGGCCATCTGTTTAGAGATTGGTAGTTTTTGGTGGGTGATGATACGTTCAAGGACTCTATAGGAAAAAAAAAGTGGCATTAAGTTGAAAATAATAAGGAGTTATTATTTTTGTTTGATGATTATTATTATTATAATTTTAGTTTTTATTATTATTATTATTATTATTATTATAAAGACCTCACTATGGGCCAGATTTTCTTAAGGTATTAGTGACAAAATATGATAAAAGTGAACTGTTTCAGAGACTTTAATGATTTTCTCACCGATTTCTGCCAAAAATCAACAATAATGATAAATAGAATCATTTTGTTTCCATAAGTGTTTGTGGGGTTTTAAAAAAAATGCGGGGTTGTTGCATTTAGGAGCTGATACCTCAAAACTGCTTTTTTCACGTTCATCAAGTTTCTGTCGGGTATTGTAATTGATTCAGTTTCACTTTTTATTCTGTGGGAACTTTCCCTTACCTCATCTGGCTGTGCCAATCACTTTGCGCATGGTTTATTTATTTAATGACTTGGACCACTGTATCAGACAGGCTGAAGCAAGGATAGCGAGTGTAGGTTAGGTCCAGAAAATAGGAGTAGCAACGGATCCTGTGGTGATCGGTTATAAGTTTAGTTTTCTTGAAACTGCTACAAGCAGGTTTCTGAGACATAAGCGTTTTGTGGAGGGTTATTTTGTTGTTGCTTTTTCAAAAATTATTAATTGTCTTTCGGTCTGAGACTTATAGTGTATAAAGTTCCTAGGAATTTCCAGTAACAATGAGAGTGCTTGTATGAGGGTAGAGATGTGAGTTTGACTAATGTGAGCACAGTGTGTTCTTTCTGGTATGTATGGAAGTATGTTTCAGTGTACATGTGTTGTCAACCATTTTCATGCCCATAGGAGATCCACACGTGCACGTCCAAGTTTTTACTGGAACTCATGGGATGCACATGTTATTCCAAGCTTTGACTGGCATTCATAGATTGTACATAATGACACTGATCAATCTTACATATGTGATATGATTCGTAGTTCTCACTTTTTTATGGAGGGAAACATGTATGGGATTGAAAATGAGTTGCATTTTTTTTATATGCCTCTAGTAGTTTGCACATGTGACTCATTTTGTTCCACCAAGCTATCCATGCTGTGTGTGACTGTGTATCTGGTTACAAACTTTGTATTATGAAAAAAAACAATTCTTCCTCTGAGCCAAACCAAAAATACTTAAGGAAGCCGTTGAAGTGTGTTGTGCGATGTGTATAGAGGCGTGAATGGATGGAAGTGTTTCTCTGCTCTTTGCTATGCCAGAGAGGAATGGATATCAAATGAGGCGTGTCTATTACCAAAACCTTAACATCTGCTCATATGTTTGTTTAGTGGCGAAGTTATTTTTCTTCTTCTTGTGCTTTATGGTGACGAGTGCTCAAGCTCATTGAAGTGGCTTCTGTCTTGGCGTTATAATAGTGCTGGGGGAAATACATCTGCGATCAGAGTACGATGTTTCCTATCTAATCTGAAAATGTTTGAAACTTTATTTACACAAGTATGATGAGTAAAATTAGAAAACATCAACCCGTTATCTATCCTTATACGATGAAAGTTGTTTCCGGAAATGTTTAAGAAAGCATGAATGAATCTTTATTATAGGCCATTTGCAGATCAAAGATTAATGAAATGGATAATACTTGGTTGCATTCTTCTCTTAATGAGAAATAGTTTTATAATGAAGTATCTCTGTTTTCAAATGAACCTTTGGATGTGAGTGAGCCCTCCATATAGTGCAAGCTGCTTCAGTTGCTTTAGAATGGAGAATGTGTAGTTTTATCAATGACACGAAGGGAAGTTCATGAGAATGAGTGGTGGTCTGTATGGTACTCATCAACATGAGCCAATGTTTCTCAAGAAGCAAATGATGGGTCGTCTTTTTAAAGATGCTCAGTCATCTTTTTATGTCTTGAGCAAAACAAGTAATTTTAACGTTTAATGCTCCATTGTCATCATCATCATTGTCATTGCTGCTGTGTCATGTAGTTCAAGGTGATGTCGTTGCCTCTCTCTGCTTGTGTACTTGTCCCTTGATGAGAGACACGGGGTGGGGGACACTCTTGTTTAAAGAGAAAAAACAAAACCCTCATGAGGTACGATCTTCATATATTTACAAATTCCTACGGTCAACATGATCATGATTGTCACCTGTATTTCGTCGCAAATGTTTCATATTTGAATTTTACTGTGAGAAGGAAGGACATATCTTTGTTAGCACGTCCCTATGATGTGTCAGTGACTGACAAGAAAATTAAAAAAAAAAAACAACTTTGTCCTTTCTTCTTTGGGTAAAATTTAATTGTTTTAAAGTAGATGGGGAAGAACTTATTTTTTGAAGAATATCACTTAGGTCTGTGTATAAATATTATTATATTACATATGTATCGATTTATTCAGGTGATAAACTATATTATTATGTACAAGACCCTGTATGAGTGTCTAAGACTCAGCACACAAGAGAGTTCATTTGACTTCACTCCCGAGCACAAAGAGTGGAGTATATTTTTTATTTATTTATTCAATGCGACAGTATTTCAATTCGTGCCACAGGTTGCATTCTCTTTAACTTTTTTTTTTTAGTTTAAAGTAGATGTGTAGTACCGTATTTAACCCAAACAAATTGTCTTAATATACACTGCACTCAGCATCGTAAATGGGCTCTTTTTTTTGGTCTCACATATTTGCCATATATTTTTTTTTTACATGTGCATTTCTAAATGCTTCATCGGTAAGGCTTAGTAATATCTGAATGAAAGTTGCATGTTAGTTTTTTTAGTTTATCATTATGACAGTCAAAAATAGTTGCGAAAAGAATTGTGAAGAAAGAGTAAAAGAATCTTAATGAGGACTGAGTTAAAACTAACCATCAATCTCTGTCATCGGTATATTAGGCATATCTGCCTTCTTTTAAACCTGACTTTTATGCAATTTTTTTTTCTTTCTTTAAAAGAAACAAAAATTTCGTATTAGTGGCAGAAAAAAAATCTGAAATTTTAAAAGACCTTTGCAGCGAAGGCTCTTTCTTCCCTCGTTTCATGGAGATGAGTTCAAAGTTGTGGCCCCATGTTGCTGACTTACTTAAGCACATCACCCGTGAGGAGCATCAGACATCAGTGTCATTCCCCCATTCTGCTTTGCTCTGAGCTGTATTCTTCTGTCTCACTTCACCTTCAATTCTTGAGAGTGACCTCCCATGTTGAAACTCTTCCAATATTGGAGAATCCTAGGATGCTCCAAGTACGTACTGCCAAACTGCCATCTATAAAATGAAAAGCAAAGAGCCATTTAGCCTTGTAAAGTACCACTACAGGTAAAACTGTTACACACTTTGATGTGATGCAAACTGCAGAGTTCATCATTACTGATACCATCTGTGTGTAACAAGAAGGACGAAAAAGCATAAGGAGATGTTTGATAAAAACCGTGTCTGTTTTTCTGAATGCATTTCTTTGAAAAGTGTCTATCCTTGCAGGTAGGCTGCCCTTTAACCTAATGCTGTAGCTCATTTATTACCTTTGCATTGATGTGATGTGATTTACGCAGGGGAGATACTGTTGAGCATGTGTGAGTTTAATGCGAAATGTTTACCTCAACCCTACGGCCAACAACAAAAAATGTTATTTGTTTCACTTCTCTCTGCTTGAATGTCACTCATCTACACCATCAATTGTCAGCTTTAAGATTTATCCTCCCATGCCCCTTTTTTTCTCCCCATATGGATATCACATATTGGCGGCGCAAATGGAACCATGATCTGTACAGTTTGTTTCATGGGTTCACTTAACAGTACAATCTTGTCTGTTTTAGACAGATGTGTGTCTGTGTCTGTTTTAGACATTGTGTGTCTGTGTCTGTTTTGGACAGGTGTGCATCTGTGTCTGTTTTAGACAGATGTGTGTCTGTGTCTGTTTTAGACAGATGTGCATCTGTGTCTGTTTTAGACAGATGTGTGTCTGTGTCTGTTTTAGACAGATGTGTGTCTGTGTTTGTTTTGGACAAGTGTTTGAGTGTGTCTCTGCAGACATTGGTGTATCATTGTGAAGTTGTGGGTATTATCCGAGAGTGCTTTGCTGGTGTGAGTGAGTTTGTTTTCAGCGTGGTCCTTCTTTTTTTGATTGTCACATGTTGGCTCCAATGTTACCAACCAATCTATTGCCTATTCACGTTTTCATTCTTTAATGTACTGCTCTGCATGCAGTGTTACTGTAGGTCATTTTTCACTCTTGACACGTACAACACGTGTAAACACTTTTTAAAAATGCGTTACAGGCCATTTATTTACACACTTTAGGCCAGTCAGAGGGCTTGGAAGCAAACGATTTCTTGAGGTGTAATAATATTGTTATCTTACTGTGTGTGATCAGGACACGTACAGAATGCAGTAAACGTGAGGATGAGGAATCAATATGCTTTGTTATGTTGAAGAAACAAGAAAAGAAAAAAAAGAGGGTGGGGGTGGTGGTGGTGTTATATTTTTCCTCTGCGGGTCATGTCTCTGTGTTCATCATCATTGCCCATCACCCTTATCAGGTTATAGGCCACACACAAAGGATTTCCACTTCATTCTGTCCCGGGATAACTTTGCCAGTTTTGACCATGTTTGTGCGTCTCTGGGTTATTACATTAAATAATTCAACAACTCAAACATGTTCCTTTTAAGTTGGCAAGATTCCGCTTTTCCATTTAGGGCAGAATCCTCATAGGTGTAAGCAGATTTCAGTAGCATTTTATTCGTTGTGTTTGCTATTCTATCAATTGTCATGTCAGTGAAGCATTTCTTAGCATCTTTTATTTTCCCCGAGTTTTATTTAACTAAAGCTTATATTTAACTGAAATAATTTTCAAACAAATTTTGCTATTTTGTTGTCGTCAGATTTATTGAACAAAATTAGAATATTTTGCCTCACAACAACATCCGTTTCAATTTTCTGCATCCTTTTTTTTTCCATGCACGAAAATGGAACTAGATCTAAATAGTTTCAGTGAATAGTTCTTTGATGTACCTTCAATTGGAGCACAATAATTATCAGTAAAATGTACGAATCAAGAGGCCTGTTATTTATTTTCTTTAATCTGCCTCATTACATTCTTTCCTTGTGGCTGGAATGTGAGCGGCGTTTGGAATATATTATTTTGTATTATTATTTGTTTCCATGTGCAATATAATCGAATAGATCCAGAACAGTGATATATTTACACGTTATTCGTGTGTTGTCCATGATTTGTGTGTTTGTGTCCGTTGATAGTGTACTCAGTTGGAGACTTGAGCTGATTTGATTTTATGAGGAAATGTCATATGTCATGTTTGTTGCCTGTCGTCATTTTGAAATCTACCTTGTGAATTAATTAATAGAAAAAATCCCCCCCCTCCAAAAAAAAAAAAAAAAGAAGACTGAGATAGTGATATGTTTGTGATGTTTTGTTACCTCTAGGTAAGATTTTTTTTTCTATCTTAGTCTTTTTTTTTTAAGTGATGTCATTCTAGATTTGGAAATAGCGATCAGTACTGGAAGTTGCATTTGGCACAGTGGCCAAATGGTTAGCGTCTGGGAGTCGCAATGCAAGGGTTTTGTGTTCGAATCCTGACCTCGACCATATTGTGTCCTGGGAAAGACTACCATTTTTCCTCTTCCTACCAAGATGCAAACTTGGTGGTATATTCTTGAATATTATTTAAACATTATCTGTTCCAATAATTAACCAATTTCTGAAACCGGTATAATCAAAGGCTGTATGGGCCTTATAAGCCTTGAAGGAACTTTACGTTACTAGAAGTTGTGCAGGTGGTGTGGAATCGTAACTACTCGTGTTCATATTTCTCTTTTCTCTGTGGCCTGTGTCTTGTGTTTGATCCACGTTCGATCTCCAACCTTGCTTATTGACACTGGTCCTGAATTAGAACAGACTGTCTCCAACTGAATAACGTGAACATGTTTTTAAATCAACGTGAATGGTGATGTATTGAAATACTCGTAAATTCTGTTAAAATCAAAATAATTTAAGACTGCGTTTTCTGTATTGAGCGAAGTTAGTGAATAAACACGGAGAGAGATAGCATGTTCATTGCCACCAATGATAACAGCAACAACAACAACAATAAAAACAACAACAACAACAACAACAGCCGCAACACCAGCATTGTCATGCCATAATCATTTACAGTGAAAAGAACCACGAGCAGTAATTCAAGGCACCATTTCCCCTGGCACATCATCTAAAAAGACGTCGTTTCTCTTTCCTCAGTGATGAGCATTTCAGGTTAGGGCAATATTGAAAGGGATAGGGCTCTTGATCTGCTCAAGTTGTTTTTTAATTTCTAAAGGAACAAATCTTTATTAAAAAAAAAAAAACAGAACGTGTAATATTTTATTTATACATTGCTTTCACTCTCCATTACCTCGTGCCCCCCTTCCTGTTCCTGTATATTTTCTCACCAGGCACCAATAACTGAAAAATGGCAAGCCTCTGTTTTGGTGTTGGAAATGACTTTTTAATGTCCTGTTGATTGTTTTTTTAATTTTTTGTTTTTATTGTGTTTTTTTTTTGAAGAATATGCTTTATCATTATATTCGTTAGATTTGTTGATGGTATATTTACTACATGTCTTGAGAATGTATATTTAACATGTGTTTGTGTGTGTGTGTGCACGAGAGTGCTGGTATGTGTGTGTACGTGTGAGCTCGCCTTGATTTTTCAGAATGCGCGCGTGTGTGTGTGTACGTGCGCGCGTGTGTATCTGTGTGCGTGTGTGAATGTGTCCATTCGTGTGGAGAACCTAGAGGCTTGCGTGTTTCATTTAATTTATTCATTTTTAAACGTGGAAGCATCGGAATGTCATTTAGTTCATGTCGTTTATTCATGCGTTACAAAAATAAATCGATTGAAATGAAAAAAACAAACCGCCCACCTGTTTGCTTTCTTCTCCCAGTTTTGTTTTAGTTTACTTCTTCTTTGATGTGGCTTCTTACATGAACGTCTTGGGCCACACTTTGGGGAATTTGACAAAGATTGTCATCACAGACACAGCTGAACAGAGATCCTTTGTTGCTGTCTTAAACGTCAGTTTGTCAAATTAGTAAATGAAGATGATGATGATGATGATGATGATGATGATGATGGTGGTGGTGGTGGTGGTGGTGGTGGTGGTGGTGGTGATGATTGATTAGTATAAACTTTAATATGAGCCATTCTCAAAAGGTGAGTATCAAAACTTCACACATACCATGAAAAATAAAATAAAACAAAAGGCCCCAAAACCCATGCCCAACCAGTAGCACAAAGTCTCAAATTAAGAAAAAAACAATATTGATGAAAGCAATGAAATGCATACATGCATTTTATTGTGCATGATGTCTGGTGTACTCAAATACTGTTTTGTGTGAAGTCGAGAGTCACCCAGGATTGCTTGAAGTCTCCAGTCAACACCAGGAGGTCGCGGATGTGATTATATATATATGATCAGAGCGTTGGACTCGAATTCCAAGAGTCATGGGCTCGAATCAGGACGGCGACCTTGAGGAACAACACTTTACACTATAATTTTATTGTCTCCCCTCGCAGGTGCAAATCGGTACCTACATAATATTCTGATAAGGAAGTAAACCTACGACAGTCTAGCATCCTGTCTAGAGGATGACCTAAAAATCATGTATCACTTCACGCTAAGGAAACCGGTTGAACTCCAGCTCTAAGGACATTATAAGTTTGAAGGAACTTTATGTTTTTTTTCTTTTCCTTTGGGTCAAAGTGTTACATGTACAGGAAGGTGTAACCATGCTTAGGAACAATCAACAAGTGTGCGTCGTATCCTGATTCTGCGGTTGACACGTACTACACGATCACGTGCGGAATACTACTCCCTAACCCTTTGTGATCTGTCCGGGCTAAGCATGTTGAAGAAATCCAAAAGGAACGAGAGAAAGAGGCAGACCACGGCTACTTCATAAATTAACACAAAAAGCAGAAATGGACAAAACCAGGTGAAATGGACATTTGTTATGTCGAGCAGAATTCTGACTCACGTGTACATTGTGTGTTGATTTCAGCATATAGCTGGGATATGTATTCCAAGAAGTAAAATTAGAATGTCCTCTCTCTCTCTCTCTCTCTCTCTCTCTCTCTCTCTCTCTCTCTCTCTCTCTCTCTCTCTTTCTCTCTCTCTCTC
>JBDFRD010045533.1:0-14742 GCA_039654405.1 Bullina lineata | reverse complement strand
TTCTTCTTCTTCTTCTTCTTCTTCTTCTTCTTCTTCTTCTTCTTCTTCTTCTTCTTCTTCTTCTTCTTCTTTTTATTCCAGTTGTTGCTGTAAAGGTTTTTGTTGATGGCGGTGTAGCATGGTAGTGGTAATAAAAATAGAGTTAAAGTTGTTGTTGCAGCTGCTGTGCAGTCGTCCCGTAGAAAACATCTGACGGAGATTGTAAAGATACGTTCTGAATGTAAGGTTGGAACCAACAGAAAACCACATGAGTAACTCATAAGATGCTAATTATTCTGGAAGCTTTTCCGCCTTGACGAAACTTGTTTAGGCTTTATCAGATGGTTTTATCAGCAATGCCAGAACGCCAGGCAGTCTTGTCTTAATCAAAAGATAAGCCGACAAAATCCTGAGGCAGGCTGTGAGGCCGACATCTATAAAACACAAGTCCGTTTTCATCATCGTTTAAAACGCTGGCAATGCGAAACAAATCTCTTGAGTGATTTAATTTTAAAAGCTTAAACTTAAAGCTTACGTGGCGTCGTGGCCGAGTGGTTAGAGAGTTCGACTTCTAATCCAAGCGTCCAGGGTTCCAAACTGGGAGGTGACCATGTTGTGTCCTTGGGAAAGACGATTTACACCGTTTTTCCTCTCCCCGCCCAGATGCGAATGGGGTATCGGCATAATTATTCTGCTGGGGAAGTAATCCTACGACAGACTAGCGTCCTGTCCAGGAGATGATGTAAAAAACATCTGTTCCGCTTCACGCTACTGAAACTAGGAAAAGCTCCGGCTCTATGGGCCTCATTGGCCTTGAAGGAACTTTACTTACTGACTACTTACCGATGTTCTTACTGTATAAGCGTTACACCTGCCGTTTGGAGTTGAGAGTGTTTTTACAACAGGGTTCTACATTGTGGGTTCTAGTATCTCCATGCTACACTCACACTTGCCCATAGTACATGTCCCTACGGCAGAAGCATGCAATCGTGTTAGTCGGTATGACAATAAATGAATATGAACCGGATATGAAATGAAGTTATAATATTGTTGTTTGTTTTCTCTAATGGAATATCAGAGAACAGTAAGTAAGAACCAAGACACACAAGAACAAGGATGATGATTTCGTCCCCTCAGTTTACAAGTGTCGTATGTCTACTTTTCACAAAATCTGAGTTAAACCCACCAAAGGCCTTCCATGGGCTATTACTACATATCTTTGTATTTTCAACACCATCAGTTAATTTTAAGTATGAAAATTCCAATACGCATATGTCGTATGTCCACAATAATACATGTACCAACATTTCTTTGAAGCGCGATTTCTCAAAATTGAGTTGAGTGGACATACAATTGTAAACTGAGTTGAGTGGACATACAATTGTAAACTGAGTTGAGTGGACATACAATTGTAAACTGGAGGGGCGTGATATCACAATCCAAACATGAATCAAGGCTACACTTTGGTTCCTTGCGTATGGCTGTGCGGTCATCGCCACACTAGATCTATACTAACACGCATGCTACAGGAGCCCCGTATAGGTGTATGTGTGCCTGTGTGTGTGTGTGTTTGTGCATGTAAATGAGTGTCTATGTGTCTGGCTGTGTGTGTATGTAAGTGTGTGCGTATGTGTGTGTGTGTGTGTTCATGTGCGCATGTGAGAGTGTGTGCGTGTTCATGTGACTGTGTGTTTTGTGTATGAATAAAACACGCCATTCTTGTCGTGAATTTGGATTTGATTTAACTTCCGATTCTGACATTACGACTCGCTCATGCACGATTACAGCCCCAGCTCTGTCTTCCACATCTGAAAGGAGACGGGTACTAAACTCCAGTTCAAAGGTTCGTCTTTTAGATGCTGGCGCTTTACCTTGCCCCTGTGGAGTCATAAAATGTTATTCATTAGCCCTGGAGATGTTTTCCTCCTTAACGGAAACGGACATTTCCTCCGGGTTCAAAATAAGAGAGCGGTTATCTTTTCCTCCCAAGCTGTTTATGTATTGCCCAAAGCGAAAACATTTGAAATGAGGTTCTTGAAGGCAGAGAAAGGTGAAGGGAAGGGAGATACGGAGCTGAGTAGAGCCGGTGTAGTTTCAGAAAACAGACATTAATTACACTCATTTTCAAAATCAATACCGGGATAGAGAAGTATACGTCTTGTTAAACCTTCTGGATTACACTTGTTGAAGAGAACAAAGTGTTGAAGCAATTACTTCATGTGTTTATAAATAAATGAAGGAGTAGACGTTTGTTTACCGTATTATAAGAATCGCGATACTCTGGAGAAAGTAATCGTACTTGACTCACTTTTGATGTCGAACTGAACGTATTTTTTGTTGTTGTTGTTGTTTTTTTGTTTATGCCTTTTGATTCCTTGAAGAACATAGGGCCGCGGTGTTTGAAGAATGTTCTTGGGAAAATACATTATTGCCCAGTATTTTGTCTGATATAATTTGAAACATTAAAGATATGAAATGTAAAGCTTATACAAGGGTTTCTCTTTTTCTCTTTTTTACAGTCACGAAATTCTGTAAATAATACTACATGTATACACGTTATTAATTGTATTTTATGCTAAAGAGAATACATTAAACGAAATAATAAACTCCTTTATGATAATTAATCCCAATTGTCTTTTAAGTTTTGTTAAATTCGTTTTTGATAGATATTTACACATTATTCTTCCAACCCTTACACAGCAAGGTTATCAAAACGCTAAGCAAGTGACTAGCATGCCACCGCTTAGGTGGCCGGATGGTTAGAGCGTTGGACTCCTAAGTAATCCAACGATCCAGGGTTCAAATCCGGTAGGTGACCATGTTGTGTCCTTGGGAAAGACACTTTGCACCATTTTTCCTCTCCCCACCCAGGTGTGAACTGGGTACCGGCATATTCTGCTGGGGAAGTAAACCTACGACAGACTAGCGTCCTGTCTAAGAGATAAAGTAAAAATCATCTGTTCCGCTTCACGCTACTGAAACTGGGATAAGCTCCGGCTCTATGGGCCTCATGGGCCTTGAAGGGACTTTACTTTTACTTTTTTTTACTTGCAAAAAATAGTTCTTCCATAATTTGGCAATCGTGAAGCCTGACAAAATAATGTGTATCAAAAGAAACAAATGTGTATTTTAGTGTTGTACTGGTCTCGATAACAAACAAAAAAAAACAACAAAGAGATCATTGGAATGATATGGAATCTTTGCGGGAATCGTTGGCCATAAAATAACAAACTGTCATGTCAAAAGGCAAAATAATAAAACACATTAAAAAAATAATATAAATAAATAAATAAACACTTCTAAATTTCTGGACATCAAATATAAAGAACTAAACTAAATGAGTAAAGGTTTAAACGAGATGTACAAAAACAATTATGTAATAAAACAAGAAAGAAAAGTACAGCCCATCATCATGAATGCAGACTTTGGAAAAGTAAAGTCTAGTAAACATTACATGAAACAAAGCCAGTAATTAACTTTCAAAATACTGCTACTTTCTAAAGTACACATCAACAAAAAAGAAAGAAGATAACCTTATGACCTAAGTGTCTTTTTTTTCCCTACTTCTGAGTTTATATACTGGAATCAAATTGACAGGTAAGTAAAGCCACTGTTCATACCTATCAGGTTCACAAGGCTTTCCTCTATAAAAGAGATTATACTTTGAAAGGTAACAACTACCCTTAAAAAAATTTTAACTCGTAAGAAATCGTTCAGAACATAGACGCAAGTCTAATCTAGCTTAGGATATACATTCAAACAGCTTTAACCAATCTAAACTATAACACTTCTAAACATTTCATTGGCAACAGCACAGGCCCTTCTGATCTAGGAATATACTGAATACAGAAAAGAAAAAGAAAAATAAGGATCAAGCAACAACCTGAGTGTAGTAACGCATACATTCGTAGCTTATCAGTGCAGTAAGACTTAACTTTGGCTATGAGTGAGAGTACGGTGAGATATACAGAAACACGACAAAATCAAGCTTTTACTTAATACCACCAGCGTCAACAGATTTCAATCAAAGACTTTAGAATAATGGCAAGTGTTAATTAACACTACCATGAATATTTTTATAATACCACCTACATGCCATTTGTACCGATACCTTGAACTAAAAAATGTTGTTTCCTCGACTCAATATTTTCAGATTACTCACGTATGCTTATCCAGCACAAGATGGGCCGCCTGTCATGTGTTAATGGAAATCACAAGTATAAAGAGCTATCCCGAAGAAAACAAGGACAAACCAACGTGTCGACAATTTCTGTCTGTGAAGGGAACAAATAATAATAACAACAACAAAAAAAGGCCTTCCAAGTCTGGACATGAAGCTAGATCTAAGTTTTTTCATCTTATTCTTTTCCTTTTCCTTCTTTTCTCCTTTTGTGTGACTATTTTTTGTTGTTATTATTTGTTCCCTTCAAAGACACGTTAGTTTGTTCTTGTTTTCTTCGGGATAGCTCTTTTTACTTATGATTTCCATTTACATTGTTCAGCTTCCCTGTAGCCTTTATCTCTACTATTTGCATTCACTGTCATGCGTTAGTAACAGGTAATACTCTGCTCGCCTTAAGCGCAAAAAAAAAAATTTGGTAAGAATACCTTCTGTCAGCCAATATATAGACTGTTCATAGTGTAGTTTAAATGTCGCATGTTTATTTACCATTCCTTGAGCTCACTACTTCGACATTTACTCAGTCTCATTATTCACATTTCCTAGTAATATAAAAGCTTTACTAAGCATAAACTAAGCTAACTTTATGCCTGGCAATTTTTATCAGGAACATTTTCAAAAATTATGCATAAGGAACGTGTAAAAAGAATTATACTGAAGTTTGTGTACATAATCAAACATACTTTCGTATCCTATCAAGAAATGCAAGAAAAGGTCATGGTAATGCCCTGACATGATGATGAAGATACAGTAATCATTTGAATGAGGTATCAGAGATCATTCCATTGGATACTTCATAAATTGTGACTACAGAACTTTTGTCACATAGTCTAGCTGATTGACACAAGAACAACAAAGCACTCTTAAACACAGAGCTTAGCTTTCTCTCAAGGCCAACTGAACAAAACTAGTGACAAACCCTAAAAAAAACTAATAATAATAATAACAATATAATAATAATAATAATAATAATAATAATAATAATAATAATAACAATAATAATAATAATAATAAACAATAATAATATTAATAATAATAATAATATTAATAGTAATAATAATAATAATAATAATAATAATAATAATAATAAACATGCAACTCGACGATGGTTTTCATTTCTCCACTTTGATTTTCTGTTTGATAAATGCTCTTGGTCGGTGTACACCTAAGCTCAGACTCAATCAACACCCAAGTAGTCATTGCACACCTAAGCAAGGGTCAATGCACACATGAGCTTCGCAACATTGCACACCAAAGTTTAGTGTCAATGTACGCATAAACTCATGATCAGCAACATAAGCTTCGTAACATTGCACACCAAAGTTCAGTGTCAATGTACGCGTAAACTCATGATCAGTAACATAAGCTTCGCAACATTGCACACCAAATCTTAGTGTCAATGTATGCGTAAACTCATGATCAGTAATATAAGCTTCGCAACATTGCACACTAAAGTTTAGTGTCAATGTACGCGTAAACTCATGAACAGTAACATAAGCTTCGCAACATTGCACACCAAAGTTTAGTGTCAATGTATATGTAAACTCATATCAGCGTACATCTAGACTCAGAGTCGGTGTTACCAAATCCTAGGCTCAATCACACCTGGGCAAAGGGTGCATGTACATAATAAAGGGACAGTGTACATAATAATGGGACAGTGTACACCTAAGCAAAGGGTCAATGTCAAGACCATGTTATATCCAAAACCCATCTAATAAAAAATATTCACAAGCCTAGTAGGATTAGCAAAGCATCATAAAGAAGGGGGAAAAAATCACTGAACGATTCAGTCGACAACAGACTCACTGACCAGTGGTTCAAGGTCAAAAGCGGCAAGTTTAGTATGCTGAACTGAAATGTGAAGGATCCGTTTAAATCTCACACAGCCTTCAACTTCTCTTTATTTCCTGTTCTTTCTTTCAGCCTCCTCCTCCTCCTTCTTCTTCCTCTTCTTCGTTTTCTTCTTCTCATCATCTGTCATTGGTAAGTAGGATTTTTCTGATCGCAAAAACAGAAACAGCCGTCATCAATCCTGGTAAATCATCTCCAATTCCATGAAAACAGTTCCGGTCTATCACAAAGTAAGATCATCTCTTTCCCTCAACAAGCAAACTGCTCCTTATAACGAAGCACTCGAACTTTCCTTGTCCTTTGATTTTTATTTTTGTTTAGGAGATCACAGTCACGAGAAAGATCCGATGCATTTTTCTTGAAAGTCTCCGAGCACACTTGAGGGAAGACCGTATGTTTCACCACACCTGGCAGTGAAAGAGTGAGAGCTACGCTAACTACCAGCTCTACGTGATATCCGTTCCAAACCCAGCAGGTTTCGGTTCGAACCCCATGTGTTGGATATCAGCGCTTTCACCTGAGGCAAGCCTCCACCTTTTACTCTGGTGCAGTTTTTCTTCTTCTTTTATTCCAGAAAGTACTACTACCACTGAGTACTTGTCTCGAATGATCTTGTTTTGTGAACTGTTGAAGAGACGGTCATATCAGAGCATCCGTCAGATTCGGAGCTGGAATCTGTGTCTGATTTCTGAAAAAAAAAATTAGGTTTACTGACAGATGACAGCAATTCTTTTTTCACATTTTTTTTCATGTTCATACATTTTGTATTTTCATATTTCAACACAAATGAATCATACTGTTTTCATACAAAATGAAAATGCAATCAAATTATTTCATTAAAAATACCAATAATTTAACTCTGACTTGCAATCGCTGATGCAACCGCGGATTTAGACCATAATTTATTTGGGCCATTCTATCTAAAGAACATTAACTCAAAAGCCACATAATGATGAACGGTACAATTTCAAGCCATTCAATTCTCAATACACTAAATGTAACGGTTTGCGCTCTTTTCTGCGCGTGTTTATTTATTATATGTTTATTTTTCTTATACCAGGCATAGTCACTAATCACGACACGAGTTTATCAATAATCTGTTTATTCAATAAATGAAATTGCATTTCGCTAGGATATGAACCCATTACCTTCGATTTCTGTTCACAACCCACTACCCCTGAGCCACGTCAGTGTGTTTTTATTGAATGAAACAACTCACCTCAAATATTCTGTCCGGGGAGTTCACTTTGTTCTTCATCTTCCTCACAGTGTTCTCCCTGTCAGACAGGCCGTCAGACACACAGCTACACTTGGCAAGTTCCGCCTGAAGGTTCTCGGCGCTGCCAGTAGAGAGGAGACCGTTGTCGCCAGAAGCGCTTCCTTCCTGCACGCTCGTACTATCCTCTTCCGAGAAGAGGCCCTCGGAGCTGAGAGTAGAGTAAGACTGGCGGCAACGAGACCGTCGAGGACCTTCGTCATCGCTTACCTCCCCTTCCTCTTCCTCAGACAACGAGTCTTCAGAGTGCTAGAAAAAAAAATGGAATGTTTTAGTTGTTAGGAAATTATTTTTATCCTCATTCTGGCAAAAGTGTGCCACAGGATAGGAATTATTCTAAAGAATTAACTCTTATCATCTCATGTGCAGACATGCCAACCCCATTTGCGGCTTGGAGTAATCACGAGCTGAACCCGCAGTAAAATGAGGACCCAAAAGAGTATTTTTACCGCGTGCAAGGATAACGTCAGAGAATGAAGATCATAACAGTAATGAGATTTAAAAGCACATATATCCTCACAGTAATTTGGCCGTAATTGCCCATAAACCGTAATTTCTGACGGCGAACCCGTAAAGTGGGCATGTCTGCATTTGCTGTGAGTGTGAGAGAAAAAGAATTCTTGTTAGAAATCAATTTTTTACCACTTATCTGTCTTGTTCTGAGTTCATTAAGAAAGACGGAAAATTTCTTTGATATGAAAGAATTGGAAGCGTTTCCTCTTTCCTTAAATTTTCTACGTGTCGTCAGCTTCTATTATTTTTGCTTTGTTACTTGCATTGCTTTACAGAAAGTGTTTGAGGAGTTGCCTTTTAATTGTTGACAGTATCTTGCTTTGTTTTATTTCTTTTTACTTGCAGTATAATCAAGAGTTCTACGTATGATTAACCCCAGCATTGACTAATATTTCATTAATTGATATTTTAAGTATTCGTTCTTGAAGTTTGTAGTACTGGATTATCAAACTTTCGTTTTTTGCTTGTTTTTTTTTTTTCAGAAAGAGCTCTTTCTACTGGTCTGACTAGTGAAAAAATGAATTTGTTCATTCATTCATTCATTTACTCATTCCTCGTTACCTTCACTCAAGCATTCATTCAACTGATTTGTCAAACTCAGATCCTTTGCTTCCTCTTACCTTTGTTCTTCGGAAGTTAGGGGACGAGTTCTGCATCTGCCCTGTACTCCGTCTCTTATCCCTCCACTGGCTGCGGTTCTCTCGTCCAGTCTCCACCGCTCCACTGTCCATCATATCGTACTTCCGACCTTCTGTCATGTTGAAGGATGGCCTCTCCATCATATCCGCACTGCGACGATGACGAGGACTGCTGTGCTGTTTCCGAGGCAAATCCTGCGAACTGTACGCACGTTTGATTCCAGAAGTCGGAGGCGTGATTAGCGATCGGTTATTGGGCTGATTGGTTGATCGAGAAATACTGCTAACGGAGGTGGGAATAGTGTTCGTGGAGGTCAAATCAGCATTGGTCATGGTGTTATCCGAGGTGGTAGTTGTAGTAATGGTAGTGTTGAGTTCGCTCTCAGACTGACAGAGCTGAGAGTTGATAGAAGGGGTAAGTGAGGAGGTACTATTCAGGTTTTCGTTTGAGTCTTTTTCTCTCACCGTTTCACGGTCCTCCCGCGGTTTATTCTGTGGTTCAGCCGGGGAGGTCATGGGGGAACACGAGCATGACCCTGACCCTGTCCCAGGTCTCGACGAGGAGTCAGCGTCAGGTGAGGATTTCTCGCTCATCGTTTCTAACGGTTGTTGTCGGGGACTGGGCAGAGGTGAAAGGTCGCATGTGCTTTCAACGTCCGCACTGACCTGAGAGGATCGTTTGCTGCTGCATGTGGCGTCGCTACATCCACCGTCACATCCAAAGCAAATGTCATTTACGTTGCCCTCATGACGTGGTGAAATCTGTCGCGAGTTCCCGCTGCCGTCTCCGTTACTGCTGCCCCCTTCCTGGATGTCCCTCAGCACATGAAGGTTGGGCTCCTTATGGCACGACTTGTTACCCTCCCCACCCTCCCCCTCATCCTCGCTGCGGTATTCCCTTATCGCAGTCCCTGGTCCGAGAAACTTAAACACATCTGGCTTCACGTCACCCGGATCAATGTGATGCAAGCCAGCCGGATTCAGCAAATCCGGAGTGCTGGTTGCCGGACAGCTTCCATCTCTTAGCGGAGACTTGGCAGGGGAGATAATGTCCTTGCACGAGCCTCGGGAGTTGTTGCGGCAATGGCGGGATTTGCGTGCCCTCACTTTGGAGGGAGACGGCAGGACAAGCTCTGAGCTAGTCGTCATACTGCCTTCCGTGTTCTTCATGGAGTCCGGACTAGGGAAAAAACACAGTAAAAAGTCTTATGAAAGGAACAGTAGTGATTTTACAGCATTAAAAGAACACAATCTGACAGAGCATATGTAGAAAGCATAGCGGGAGATAAATAAATGTCGAGTTTAAGTACCTTGGGCCAAAATATTGAGTGATTTTAAGAATGTGTAAAGCAAAATAGCAATCAGTTGGTTCAGTTATGCCTTTTGGCTCCTAGCGGAGGATAGGGCCTCAAATTCCTTTTCTGTTGCTGAGGTTTCTGTAGCAATAAACAGTCATTAAGGGATGGGACTGCTAACCCCATGCCCAACCATTACCTGGAGGTTAGAGAGAGCAGTAATTAGTATGGGAAAATAATATCAACTTTGACCTACGTTGTGACCTCTGACCCCGATCTGTACAAGCGCTTCTTGCCGAGCCTGTCCAGCTTCTCTTGTTTCTTCATGATTGGTCGGACAATGCTCTTCCTTCGTTTATTATACAGGGTCAGCTGCTGCTCTCGTCTGGAGAAGGAAAGAAGACACAAAATGATAATTTAATACAAGTTGAAGAAGAGCAAATTAAATGACTGAGAAGGAAGGAATGCAGAAAATGATAATATAAGTTGAAGAACAAAAAAAAATATTAAATTACTGAGAAGGAAAGAAGACATAAAATAATAATTTAATACAAGTTGAAGAAGAACAAAAATATTAAATACTCAGAAGGAAGGAACACAGAAAATGATGATACAAGTTGAAGAAAGAAAACAATATTAAATAACTGAGAAGGAAGGAACATTGCTCCCTTTCTCTTTATTCCAGTCGACACATACAGGCCGTACCACCTTACCTGTGACCAATCTTGTAAAAATGTCATTAACCCTTTCCTTGCCAGCTATCTGGAGTTGAATCCCAGCAAAAAAATAGTTTTTTTTTTTACTTTTTTTTAAGAAATAGTGTGAAGAACTTAATTAAAAAATATTTCATAATTATTTTTGTGAATTGTAGCGTAGAAAAGAAGTGGGTGTCATTTTAATTATTAACTGTAATATTAATGTTGGCAGTTAGCAAACATGGCACTCCACTTGCTTTTCGACGATTGGAGAAATTGGCACTGAAAGAGTTAACCCTTTAGTGTTTAATCAACTGGTACACTTACTTGATTAGCTCCCTTTCTCTTTTTTCCAACTGTAACATACACGCTGTAAGCTCCATGTACAAGTTATTGGCCCTCTCTAGTTTACGCTCATAATGTTCTCTCACATCTTGGGCATGTCTATGGAGATCACAAACAGAGATGAGGAAAAGAACATCCACAAAATTGAGTGTAACTACCTGAGGGGATGGGAAGGGTGTGAATGGCTAGTCACTAAACAGTAAATCAAGTATTACGGAATGAAATCAGAATTTCCTTTCAGAAAAAATATGTAGATAGAAGACACTTATTTTGTTGATTTTACAATAAAATCCTTTGACAAAACAATTGAAGTAAGGAATTTTCTATTTGAATAAATATCACTAGTTATTATATAATGTGTTTCAACCTTGTTGCGTGTCATTTATTATCGCATTCTCAGCTTCACTGTAGCCTTTTTTAATCTATTTAGCTTCCTGCAATGGCTTGTTGATACTTCTAGTGTTGGTATCGCAGTGTTGATGTTGCAGTGTTGGTGTTGCAGTGTTGGTGTTGGTGTTGCAGTGTTGTTGTTGCAGTGTTGTTGTTGCAGTGTTGGTGTTGCAGTGTTGTTGTTGCAGTGTTGGTGTTGCAGTGTTGGTGTTGCAGTGTTGTTGTTGCAGTGTTGCTGTTGCAGTGTTGTTGTTGCAGTGTTGTTGTTGCAGTGTTGTTGTTGCAGTGTTGTTGTTGCAGTTTTAGTGTTGCAGTGTTGGTGTTGCAGTGTTGGTGTTGCAGTGTTGTTGTTGCAGTGTTGTTGTTGCAGTGTTGGTGTTGCAGTGTTGATGTTTACAATGTAAGACATACCTGAGCTCTTCCTTTCTCCTCTTGATTAGCTCCTCTTCTAACTGGGGAAGGTTGGAGCCTTCTGCTTTCATTTTCTGAAAGTTTTCTCTAATTTCATCTTGCCATATATTCTGTTGATTAAAGATGAAATCATTTAATAGTACAGATAAAATGTACAATAAACCTATTCTAAAAAAAAGAATCTGGGAGAGGATAATGACCTCTATCTTTTACTTCAGGTAGCTATACATACATTCCCCAGATTGAAGAATAAAAATAAATCATTCATAGTATTAATCAGATTTTTATTTTTTTTTAAATTATTCAAAATACAGCCAGAGCAAAGACAATAGTAATAATAAAAGATATACTGGAGTTTTCCTATTCTCACAAAACTAAAGCCTGGCATTTTTTATATACGCTACATACACGTATTACTGACTGACACTACAAGGCTAGGCGTCATTTCCTTTCAATGCATAGAATGACCATTTGTTTCTCACCTCATTCATTTAATTTTATTCATTCATTCACTCATTTGTTTGTTAGTTCCCTCATTTGCTCAATCATTTGTTTGTTCATTCAATCATTCATTTCCTTTCAATGAACAATATAACCATTTGTTCATCACTTCGGTTATTCATTCATGTGTTCATTCACTCATTCATTCAACTATCAAAATCTAGCCGATTTTTCCATCAACTCCAATTCTTTAGTGCCTATATAAAAGAGACTCCCATTTCCTATAAAGTACCTATGCTCACTCACTCCTTACCTGGGACTCTGCAAATTTTTCTCGTGAGTAATTGAGCAGTTCAAGGGAGGCAATCTCTAGATGCATGAGGATCTGTCGAAATGAGGGGCGGTTCCTTGGCTTGGCACTCCTGTAATGAACCAAGATCAAGACATCAACTTGGTTAGTTCATTATTTCATCATGTCAGATTTTGTACATGAAGTTCATGAAGACATAGTTTCTTTCTGCAAAACATTTGTTTTAACTGTCAATTTAATGGATATTTGTAATTTGTGGAATTGCAATTTTTTTTAGAAAGATATTTAGCTTTAAGATTTTCTCGATTTGTTGTTAGCTTTAGGATAACAAATTTTCATTTTTTTCTTAGTCTCCAGTTTTTCTTTAAAAATGTGTAGTTTTTACTGAGGAACGAATGTTGTGAAAATACAATCATAATTTTAACACCACGTTTTTAACTTAGGGGAAAATGTCTCAGTTTATCACTGGAACTCTCATGTAAAAACTATATCAAGTCTCTCAACTCCACTCAAGTATTAGTACTATCCATCCCTGCTTTTTCCTCATCATCAACACATAAACCAACATCACACTGTGTGATATGGTGTATTGTCATCTACATGTCCGGGGGAAAATATTCCATCTGCCATGAGCAGTTTATCTAATTGCTGAAATCAGACCCAGACATGCCAACTCCATTTGAGGCTTGGAGTAATCACAAGCTGAACTCGCAGTAAAATGAGGACACAAAAGAGTAATTTTACCACGTACAGGGGTAACGCCAGAAAATGAAGACTGCAATGGCAATATATATATATTCATTTTGTCCTCGTAATTTAGCCATAATTGCCTGTAAACCCTAATTTCTGATGGCTCCCCATTATTTATTACAGAAAACCCGTAAAGTGTCATGTTTGCAGACATTATAAACAAATGAATGAAAGTTGATACCTACACAATGGCCAAAACTGCTTAGAAAAAAAGAGAGGGCTTACAGTAATCGTAACAAGAAAAATAAATATGTTCCTTTAAAGTTTTAAGATCCACACAGAAAGAGTGTAGCAGCAGAGTACGTAAATTTATTTAGTCTCACAGAGTGGAGAAGGGAAAAATCCTGTTGTCTTCTCTCAGAGAACAAAATATGAGGACAGACTTTCACTGTTTCGTCCTCTTTCCTTTCCTGACTACTCTCATCATGCAGTCAGTTCCTTCAAGGCCAATGAGGCCCATAGAGCCGGAGCTTATCCCAATTTTGGCAGTGAAAAGCGGAACAAATTTAAATGGTTTTTACATCATCTCCTAGACAGGACGCTAGTCTGTCGTAGGTTTACTTCACAAACAGAATATGCCGGTACCCAATTCGCACCTGGGTGAGAAGAGGAAAAATGACGTAAAGTGTCTTTCCCAAGAACACATCACGGTCACCTCCTGGATTCGAATCCTAGACCCTTGGATTAGGAGTCCAACGCTCTAACCATTTGGCCACCACACCACATCGTCATGCAGACTTTGCTCTTTTTTTCTTTTTTTTTTGTTAAACCTCAGTCATTTTAATTTTTATTCATTTTTACTCATTTTTATTCAGTCATTACAGAAGACTTTACCACCATTCCATTTTGTGCTTTAACATATATTTATTATTTTCCATTGACTCCTTTTCTCTCAGACTTACCAGCATTGTCTCATCAGCAGCTTAAATCCTTCAGGACAGGTGGTGGGGACTGGGAGGTGGAGGCTGTTGCTACCAACGCCCCAGATGATGGCAGAGGAGTCTACGTCTTTGTATGGTACCTCGGCTGTGAGAAGCTCCCAAAGTACGACCCCGTATGACCTGGGAAAATAAGGTAAAAGAGTGTGAAAAATGGACGTAAGAGCAGCCAAATGGTAAAAAAAAAATTATTACAACATTAGTAATACAATGATGCTCCATCCAAACGAATGGTAATTTATTAATATTATTATGTATCTATTATTCAAGTTCGAGATTTTTTTTTATGCCCTCAAAGAAAAATGGATCACTCATTTGTAATGAAACACACAAAAAAATAAAAGTAGAAAAAAAAAGAGAATAAAAAATGTAATGTTCTACAGTACTTGATTATTATGTAATCTCACCTCGGTAAGATTTTAACATGAAGATTACATAACAAATATATAATAAAGAAAAAGAAATATGAAGAAATTATTCTTTTAACAACAACCCAAATTAAAATGAACACAGGAAAAAAACTACACAACAACAAACACGTACTCTTCAAAAGCAATGTTTCCTTCTGCACTCTCTGTTTAACTCCAGAAGGAGTTTTCACTGTTAATGTGTTTTCAAGGATATCATTAAACAAATAAGACCTAGCAAAGTTATCCAGGGACAGAATGAAGTGGAAATCCCTTGTGTGTGGCCTATACCCTGATAAGGGTGAGGGGCAATGATGATG
>JBDFRD010045532.1:16032-26255 GCA_039654405.1 Bullina lineata | reverse complement strand
CTGGTGACATTGGATGCAGGTTTTCGCAGCGTGTGACCGATCCAGCCCCATTTCCGTTTCTTTATCTCAATTTCAATCGGGGTCTGTCTTGTCCTGTCCCACAGTTGTTCATTGGAGATGACTTCTGGCCACTTGATGTTGAGGATGTTCCTGAGATATCTGTTAGTGAATGCCTGTAGCTTGGTAATGTTGGTTTTTGTTATCTGCCATGTTTCTGAGCCGTATAGTAGGACAGACTTCACGTTGGTGTTGACTATCCGGATTTTGTTGTCGAGTGAGAGGGCTGTTGATCTCCAGATTAGTCGAAAGCGTGTCTTGCTTTGTTGATTCGACACTTGATGTCCTCGTCTGTTCCTCCATCTTTACTGACTACACTGCCTAGGTAAAAAAAATTGTCAACTTCTTTGATGGCTTCTTGGTAGAGTTGCACTGGATCTTGCTGTTTGTTGTTCACTCTCAGGACCTATGTCTTACTTCTGTTGATTTGGAGCCCAGTATTCTCAGCTTCTGCCATATGAGATAGCTTCTCCTGTGCATCTTGCTGCTTATGAGAGAGAGAAGGTTGATGTCGTCTGCTAAGTTCAGGTCTTCCAACTGCTTATGAACGTCCAATGGATACCTGCCCTTCGGCCTGCTGTAGACTGTCTCATGACCCAGTCAATCACCATTAGGAAGAATGTTGGCAAGAGTAAACTTCCTGTCGGACGCCGGTTTGTACGGAGAAAGACTCCGACAAATTCCCGTCGTGGATAACTTGACAGGTGGCATCCTTATACAGATGTTGAATGATTGCGACAAACTTTGGCGGAAAACCGTAGTGGTACATCAGTCTCCAGATGACACCTCTGTCGACGCTGTCAACGGCTTTCCGAAAGTCAACGAAGACTGTGTACAGGGGTGTCTGCCACTACAGGGACTGCTCGATGATGATTCGCAGTATGGCAAAGTGGTCCGTACATGATCTATCTTGGCGAAAGTCTGCTTCTTCGTCCCGAAGTGTCTTGTCAAGGGCGGTCTTCAGTCTCTCTACGATGATTCTTGTCAATACTTTTCCCGGTATATACAGCAGCGTGATTCCCCTCCAGTTACTGCAGGATGAAAGATCCCCTTTCTTCGGCAGCTTCACAAGGTGGCCTTTCTTCCAGTCTTCGCGCACTCTCTCTTGTTCACAGATCGTATGTAGGAGTGGGTGTAGCATCTCAGTTGAAGTCTGGATGTCTGCCTTCAATGCTTCGAGTGGTATTCCATCAGGACCCGCTGCCTTGCCTGACCTAAGTGACTTGATGGCTTTGGTGATCTCTGCGTTGGTTGGGGGTTGGTGTTGATGTCAAGGAGCTTGGTTTGTCGTGGAGTGTCTGGCAGGGCTTCACCCTAACATCATGCAGGCTCCGCCTCCACTTTCCGCCAATGCTGATGTGATGAATCTAAAGAAACCTACAAATAGTAGTAAAAAAAAATGCCCAAATTATTTTTTGTTTGTTTTTCTTTTTGAGGCGAGCGACCGAATGTCCGGTAGTGGTCGGCGACTCAGCGGCTGAATAAAGGTAGAGCAGAGCGAAGAGCTGGAGAGAAGGGATTGTACTTTAGGAGAAAAAGGATGGCGACACGCTGCCATGGACCAGGAAATGAGATGGTGAAGCGCAGGACAGGGATTGGAGGATCACATCCTTCTCCTCCAGATAAAGGTAGGCTATAATATAGGTATAACAGGTACACTGTATAACATTGGTCGTGCGCGACAGGTAGGTCAATATTCAATCACAGCGATGGAAATCTGAGCGGGATCTAATTGGTCTAAAACCAATCGCTGACCATTAAGAGTTCATTCAGAGTTTTAGAAAGGAACGAGAACTGACCTGTGTTTGTCTAAAAAGACGATTACGCGAGAAGTCAGGAAAGAAGAGTAGTCCGAGCTAAGGTGATTTCAGAAAATCTCAAATTTGTTGGGCTTAGCTCATAGTTGTTATAAGTATGTCCCTATAGAGAGTATACAAACCTCATTCAAGGCTGCACAAGGCAGTGGCACCAAACGATGGCAGAACAAAGTACAATGTAATACATTATGCGTCATTGACATTAATTCGTTCTGAGACGCAAGATTTTGACATGATGCGAACGTTGAGGCAAATTAATGGTATGTAATTCTGAACATTTCGAAGCCCGTCATGGAATTAGGGGAAATGAGATAGCAGATCTCGTTGACAAACAAGTAGCAAAAGATTAATTACCATGTAATTAATCCCAGCACCAGTTCCCCCGACGGCTCTAACAAAAGGAAAATAACGCAAAACAAAACAAAACAAAACAAAACAACAACAAAAAGCATTAAGAATAAGGCGACTCCCCCCCCCCCCTAAAAAAAAAGGGAAAAAAAGAGAATTGCAGACGGCAGGAAAAATAGGAGTGGGAACAAGAAACAGGTGAGGTGATACATTGGAAAGTTGCCGACGTTTGATTTGCAATCTTTATCTCAAAATGTTGTGCTCTTACCATTGAGGTGAGAGTCAGATGTTATCACATTCTGCCACGAAAGCTGCTATTATTATTAGCATGATTATTATTATTATTATTATTATTATTATTATTATTTTACTCGGTGGATTTTTAAAAAACAATCGACGTTATGATAGAAAACTAGGCCGACCGTATGAATTGGGTCTGAATTTGGCTCATTTCATACTTTTTCCGTGGCATAGATTTAGATTTTACTGACGGACAAAACGAAAACAACAATGGAGTCAGGGAGTGAGAAAACCGAGTTCAAGCCCGGCCAAGGCCAAGACCAGCAGAGATCTAGAGCTAGATCTAGTAAACGGTATATGGAACAACTTTTGCAGTCTGAGGTAAAACTAGTTTCAAAATCGCACAATCTCTAATTGATTAAGGCCTCTTTGAACATACCACCACCATACCATGTTTAGGGTTAGGCTTAGAGTTAGGGTTAGGTGTTAGTGTTAGGGCTAGGGTCTAGGGTACTCACCCACAGACGACGGAAAGCAACGGAACGGAACGTATTTTTCTGTCTTTATCCATGACAAAACTTAGCACAACAGATTCATCCATTTAAACATTGTTTTGCGGCCATCTCTGCACCCACACACCACGCAATGGACAGTAATGGAAAGTGACGCAAAAAATCTGTATCGCATGCGCTATTTTTTCCGTTGTCCGTCAGGACATCACTGGGGCATAGAAATAAGAAACTCTTACAATATTATGCAGACTACTAGTAGTAGTAGAGCCTTGGAGATACACTGTGTGCAGGTTTCTTCATCTAATTTACCTTGTGTAAGCTATGACCAAAGGCCATAATAACAACAGCAGCATGGCAGTTTACAATTCAATATTAAAAACAACACCATACCATAATAAGGAGTAGGCCTAAGGCTATTATTTTGCAAATGCAAGTATTTTAATGTTTAAGAAACGACTGCCAATGATTATTACATTTTGCTTTTGCAATAATTTTCTCTTGTACCACCACCACAAAAATATTTTTTGCTTCCTATTTAGCGCCATCTTGTTAGCTTACCACGATTGATTTTTTCCGAACTCTGTGGGTCAACAATTACACATGGAAACAGATGGATTCTGACGGAACTTTTTCCAATGCAAAATGTTCGTGGTCTGTGGGGGGGTACCCTTAGGGTAGTTCCGGCAAGTGGTCTGCTAATCTTCAATTTTACCTTAAAAATTAATCTCCCTTTCAGGTCAACGAAATCAAAGAAACGTGGTTGAGATTGCTCATCCATCAAAATAATAAAATAATAATAATGATAAATAGGCCTAGACCTAGATCTAGATCTAGATATCTCTAGGCCTAATAATAATAATCATACTAGAGAAATCTAGACTAGTATAAGAGTAACTTTCCGACATGTAAAGTTCGAGTTCTCTAAAATGCGCACCAATAGTTCTGAAAAAATCACGGGTATTTTTGCAGTATAGGAATAGGACCCGCCTGCAACCGAGCACTGATGGGGTGTGGGCATTAGTGCTGGGAAAGATCCCTAAAATGAAGTAACCGTGATTACCGGGGTCCCGTCGCTGAAGATTTGCGGGGTCCCATAATCGTCAAAGTAATCATATCTCCGAGTTTGCGGGTAAAGGAGCAAGCAAGAGTGTAGATCTGACAGACGAATAGATCTCTATTATCCAAATCCAGCCGCACATCGTGTGTGCTGCCGCTGCTGCATGGAACCCTGATTGCCTAGTGATCTCTCGTCACCTGCCTCAGTGTCGTGTCACAAGTTACCCCACCAACTGTCTACGCTCAAGCTGCGTGATACATACAGCTCCAGTTGGTTGTTGTTGATTACTAGCTAGTAGCCTTGGCTACCCTCGTCACCATGATTACTGCCGGGTCGTCCTGCTGCTTCCAACACCACGATTACTTCCGTGATTATGATCCGAAAACCCGCATCTATGATTACTTGCCAAGTCCCTTGATTAATGATTACTTTGACGGGACCCCGCTCTGGCCTAGTGGACATAGATCTTAAAATTATGAAATAAAGCAATTTTAAAACAATTTTACATTAAAAAAAATTGTAAGGCCTGATGTTGTCGGGTTTCATTTTCAGTGAGAGCACCATTTCACACCAAACACGTCTTTGATAAATCCAGTGGTCTATTCTAGCCCACGCTGCGCAATCAGCTCTCTTTGTTATTAAAAAATGTTATTTACAAGACTAATGCTCTTGCAAATTTTTTCTTTAATTCCCCAAGTAACGACGAAGCAATTTCGTATTTCTTCATCGAAGAGAAGTCATAACATCTAACTGAAATTACGCAGGAGTACATCTTTCTGTCACTAAGATGCTTTCAAACAAGAGCGATGTCGATTTTGTGGTATTTATTGCTCCTATCGAAAGACAACGCTACGAAATGTTCAAATGATCCAGTCCATCGCATTTAGTTATCTACCTGTATTGAGCTGTTCTGAGAACGGGTGTCTGCTTTTACTTCTAATGATAATAAAAGATCTAGATATAGATCTAATAAAATAATAATAATAACAATATCAGTCATAAATAAATGAAGACTCTTGCATTGGCATTGCAGTTCATTTGCATTCGCATTCTCATCACAACATTTGTTCTGCTTTGCCCTACCGAAACCAGATGGCAAAGACCTTTCTTAAATATGCTATTCACACCCAGCCGGCCCATGGTGGTGAGCCGCCATGATGTGCGGGGATAAATTCCAGCTCTATATATATGGATTTTATAGGGCTTAAGTTGAAGAGACTTTACTCCCGAAGTTAAATCTGCCATGTTTTGATTCGGAGGGACCAAGGGAGGAAATGACTTGAAAGTTAACTCATTACGCCTGGACCTATTTTATTTGTTTCACCGGAATTATTTTCGGAATCTAGGAATTGCATAGTGGTTGTGGTCGTTTTTAGCTTATTTATTTTTTTTTACACTACTGTTTTACTAGAAAAGGTAGTTATATTTAGTACCAAATTGAAGGCAATTGAATAAATAATCATTATAAAGTGTCTTGTGTTGATACAGTATGAGAGGAACGACAAAAGTGATGAAAAATTTTAATTAATTATCGACTCACCACACGCTTCCAGACTATCTGACCTCCACTCTATCAGTCATATGCATCCCAACGTACTCCACATTTACAGGTAATCCAATTTCCTTTTCACTGATACCAAACATATTTGTCTCTTTATATTACTCTACATAGCAGCAGCTCTTGACAATGAAAAATTGACAACAGTGCCATGTCCGTTTTCGTCTTGGCTCACACAACTCACACCACTTTCTCCATTTTCGCCTTCACTACTAGACCTAGATCTACTGCCATCACTGTTTGACAGATAAAGGTCACTGTCATCATTTTGTAGATCTAGATCTACATCGAGATCAAGATCTGAATCAAACACCATTTCTGACGCAGCTTCTAATGAAAACCGAGATGGTAGTATTCTCTTCCTCCCCTCCATTGTTGCAATGTGCTGCTTCGGTAACAACAAAACTGTAAACAAGCTTTACAAATTCAAAACTGACGCGCTGTAGCAAGAACAAATGCACAAAGAACGAGGGATTTGCATAATAAAGGAATCGTATTTTCAGCTGTCACAAAATTTCTACGGATTAAGGTGTTAGGTTGCAAAAAGTAAGAGTAACATATAATCAACGACTGAGTCGTTCTTACCGTGGGCTGTGGAAAGCGAATCGACGACTGAGTTGTTTCTCCGGGCGCAATGAGTTAAAATTGTATGATGATACAGATAATATGAATAATGAATACTTTAATAATTTTCCTTAACTCAGACTGGGATTAGGGCTCAGAGTAAAATTCTTTATCTAATACACTCCATGTTTCTGGAGAAAACTATTGAAGTGAAAATTATAGTAGATCATGTGATCGCTATTTCATGTTCAACAGAAAGTTTACACACATGGGTAACATATGGTTAGTGCGAATTCCACAGACCTGAGATCCAAATTGACACTATTTCTGGCCATTTTTGGTCAAAATTGAAATTGTTTCCAGATGAACAAATATGGTATCATGTCATTTGAAAGGTTAATCTATGCTTGTTCGGAAAAAATTTAAGAATTAAGAGCTTAAAGCTTCTATGGAAAGTGAAATAAGTTGACCCCCTGACAAACTTTCATCATTCCGAGATGAATTAATTATAAAGGAAAAGTAGTCAAATATCTTCAATACAGTGGTCACATGGTAGAAAAAAAACGGACTAAAATCTTCATTTGTTTCAGAAAAAATATAAAACACTGCAAATATAAGGGAATAAGCATGTAGGAGACATGATTGATAATTGACATGGATTTCAAGAAAAACTGTACAAAAATATTGACAAAAATTGAAAAGTGAATCCTCCATTTAAAAACAAAGCTGGTCCTGAATGTGTCCCTGGGCCTTTCAAGTTTAGATGCTATGAAGTTGGAAATCCCACACAACCTAAAAAGATATTAAAACACAGTGGGCTGGATAATCTAATGACTGTTTCTGATTTATATCAACAGTATGAATCATGTATGATGTGCAGTGGTTTCTATGGCAACAACTTTGGCCAACCTGTCTGCAGCACTTGCCATTTATTTTTATTTTCCATGGACTTCTACAAAGAAGATGGAGATGAAGAGGATAACAGAGTATACAATGAGGTTTGTTTACAATTAATATCAGAAACTCTTCTACAACGTTTCTGTATACTTCCATTGATAAAAGCATAAAGAATATTATCATTTGTTTAGTTATTGATATTACAATGTATTTTAAAAAAAGAGAAAATTAGTTTTTCATGCCATTTAGTAGTGAATAAAGAGATCCAAAAAATAACATGAGTCAAGTTCAGAGCTTAGAAAACAGATTTTAACAAGTTGAATGGGGTGAATCCCATTTTCACATTGATTCTGAAACTGAGGTCACCAGTGCAGTGTCATGTTTTGTATTGTAAATATATGTGAACATGATTATCCAAAAATGTGATTAGAAGAATACAAAAACACACGTTTTTGTTTGTTACAGTCATTTTGTTAAATTTTTTATCTCTTCTTTTATTTCTCTAGAAAGTAGACTCTGATGACTCTGGTACAGAGGAACCTGGGGTGGAAGCTGATTTTTATGTGAGCAGTGACATTCGTGAACGAGAGGTATGACTTGAAAAATGTTTTCTTTAATGTATTCTTTAAGTGATAGTTCTTTTTTCAAAAAGTTGCAAATTGTTCTAAGACAATGTATAAAATACTATACTGAATAGCTTATAAGGTTAATTTCGAACCTTGCTTTTAAACTGTTTTTTTCCCATTGCTCATTCACAAGTCAAAAGTTCAGAGGGCAAGCAAAGTGATTTCTATTATATCTGCTTTGTAAAGTCCTTAGTTTCTAAAGGACAGCCTAATTGGCAGATTCATTTCCAATATTAATCCCATTCGTTATTCAGTCAGCTCTGATGAGCTCATTTTTTTCCACATCTCCCTCACTCTTCCAGTTATTTCGCCATTTCTGGTTGTTTATCATGTGTGATGGTATTGTCTTCTTTCTTTTTTTTTTTTCTGTCAAGGTTTACCATCAGGCACGCAGGCCAGGAAGACACCGAGCAGACAGACTGACAGAACGAATCAATGCTTTAACGATACCTAGAGAGCAGGACAATGAGTCCCAGGGCTTGATAGAATCTTTTCCTCCAGAGGGTAAAAAATATGAAATATTACCGTTGGTGATAGTTTGGCATTAGTCTTGTCATAATCAGTAGTTCATAAACTGATAGTCATTTTCCTGCTTAATATATGAGACTGTGCCAAAAGGTCGTTGAGTTGACCCACCCCCTGTTGTGTGTCATTTCATTACTTATGTCTTTTGTTTTTACACATTATGATATTTTTCATGCCATTTAGTAGTGAATAAAGAGATACAAAAAATAACACGAGTCAATTTCAGAACTTAGAAAACAGTTTATAACAAGTTTAATGGGGTGAATCCCATTTTCACATTGATTCTGAAATTGAGGTCACCAGTGCAGTGTCATGTTTTGTATCGCAAATAGTCGTGTTTGAATAATCTTTTGACTCACTTAGTAGGTCCAGCGTGACAACCATCAGTTGATTGAACTTGGGAGAAAATGAGTTGCTCTCATGTTCGATGATCATGAACTATCTTTTAAAGTTTGTTTTCAGACCATGGATTGGATCTATAATCATCCTGCAAAACTTCATTTTGCTAATTGCATATTTATTTTTCAAACTTTATTCCATTTTGTATCACGATCTTTTGGCACAGTTTTATATCTACTTTGTTCAGTGCTCTGACTGGATTTAAATATGTTTTACATAATGTTTAGTAAAACAATAAATTTAAAGGCATCTAGCGACAAAAAAATGAAGAACACTTCATAACATAATAATGTTTATATGCAATACATTAGAAAAACCGCAGCAAAATGAAAAGATCGTACAAGCAAAACGCATTGCTTTACTGCAAGATTCATATAATGGAATTTCTCAGTAACTGATTTTGAGGATGTTTAATGCTAAACAAATGTTTTGGATTAAATGATATTTTATAATTTAAAATCAAACATATTTTCTTTTTGTATGTAGTTTTGTTGCTAGTGTTCAAGTATCTGGATGATATCTCAGTGTGGGTTGCTGGAAATGTATGCTCACGCTGGCGGCAGATACTGGATGGAGAGATATCTCAATCCCAGTGGAAGCACTTCATACAACTAAGGTGGCCTCTCTTTCAACCACAGTTGAAAGTCCGTTGCTGGAAGACTATTTATTCTCAGCTGTAAGTATGCAATTTGTCACAATAGCTCACATTTCAACTTGAGTCAAAGGTTTTGTCACATTTTTGTTTTCATCTTTTATATTTAGGTGGCTGGTGAAGTCAGGGCATCATTAGTGAATTTTGGCATAAGATCAGGTAACCACTGAAGTATTCATTTAATTTAAAAATAAAACTATTCCTTTTTGTGGAAGCATGATGTTAACTGAATATTGTGACAATTGAGGTCGGTTTACCATGCCCTGCTCAGTGTAAAAAATGCCATGTGGTGAGCTGCCCTCTTGCAAATTTGAGTGGTGTGGAAAACGAGTGTTTTACAATTTAATTACTAATAAAAAGTCTGCAAAACCCCATATTTTCTGAAAGCTAATGGACTGAAAATTTTGTTAATGAGATTTTTTTTTAAATTTGTATGAAGATATGAATTAAAACCTCGTTCAAGTGATCTCCTTCCTCTTCCTCTTGTAAAAGTTTAGTGTGATTCAGCTCTGGCATCTTCAATCCCAGAAAATTCAATGTCAGCCAGTAGATGAAGAACATCTGAGTTGCTAATATCAAGATAAACATCATTTTGGTCCCCCATTCTAACGAACGGTTCAGATTGTAAACAGTGGTGATGCAAAAGCAAAAAAAAAAAAAAATAGTGGGTCGACTGTTCCGAGTACAAGTAAATGGCAGAAACAGACAATATGGACTTGTGTGCTTCAAAGTGTCTCTTTTGATAAAGACACATTTCGATAAAATAGATGAATCCGCTAAAAGGAATACTGGAATTTTATTGATTAATATTTTTAGATGCTACATGGGATATTGTGACACATGTACTATATTTAGTAGGGAGAAATTTTCCATTAAAGAGGGTTGGGGTCAAGAGACACTGGGTTCTGTATTAGATGTTGTAATCGCAGTTAATAGTAAGGGAATAGAAAGCAATATGTGGAATCTGTGTG
>JBDFRD010045421.1:0-14742 GCA_039654405.1 Bullina lineata | reverse complement strand
CCCCCCCCGGGGGTCTGACACGCGTGCCATGCGAGATCAATGGCGCCGGGCCAGACGGGATGGCGCTGGATACTGAGACTGAGATTCTAAATTTCAATTTTCTACAATTTTAATGACCAAAATCGTCTTTTTTTTTTTAAATACTAATTTCAATATCAGATTTGAATTCAGCGACCATCAAAACTCCATGTGCGCGAAAATCTGCAGATTTCATTTTTAGATTTAAAAAAAAATGTAAGTTGTGTATTGCAATAGCTAAGCAAATGGCTTCATGGTTTTAGTGGGAAGGACTAAATTCTTAAGCTCTTCGAACGTGTTGTACGACATCCTCATATAATTAAAAAAAAGAGTGTCGTCGCGATTTGTCATCAAAGGTGTGAATGTTCTATAAAATTCACCATCTGTGGGTCGTGCAGGAAAATGCGGTCTTGTCCACATTGTTGGAGCACGGCGGCGTCTTTTCTTCTTGCGCATCAAGACAGCTGCACAATGTATCAATATTAAGGCGTCTTCGTCAGTAGAATTAGAATCCATCTTGGACAGTGACAAACAAAATCGGTGACACAGCGTGTGCTCAATGGAAGTCGGGCGGACGACGGTCGTTTCACGGCACGGATCACGCCTCACGGCTGTCACGTCTTGTCAATGGAAGGGCAGCCTCAGTCAAAGGGAAACAACTGTACAAATACTAAATGAATGTATGAGTCGCCCCAGTTATACCCCCTTTCCTCATTCACAGGCATTTTTCACTGTTTCCCCTTTCGAACATATTTTGATTCTTCTTGCTTTTTCATTTTTTAATTAGATCTAGATCTAATTTGTTTTATAATGAGAAAAATGACGAAGAGAAAAAGAGGAGAAATATTATGAAGATGTGGAGGAGAAAGTGAAGGAAGGGGGGTGGGGAGGATGTGGACGTTGATTAAGAGGATAAAGAAGAGGAGGCGTAGAGAAAAACTGTATGAGTGGTGGGGGAGGGGGAGTTGGAAGAAAGAGCAAGGAGAGCACGTCAGTTATTGAAAGAATCCGTCATCTCTCAATGTAATGTCGAATTCTGGGAATAAAGAGTGTTACGATTTGGTTCTTTCCCTTCATCTGTACATCTTGCTTTCTAAAACAAAAACTAGGAAATATAATATAATAGGGGGAAAAATCCCCGGCCAAGGACATTGGGAATTGCTGTATAACCGTGTTGTTCTGTTTCACTGTATTTCAAACTTGTTATTATGAAACAGGATTCTTTGTTTATACACGAACAACATCCAGCCATACAAATATTATGATGGATTCTCTTTATTTTCATTCGTCTTGAAATGGAAAACGTGATCATTTAAAATAATCTCAACAGGGATAAGTTGGATGGAAATGACGGAGTCTTGATTTTTCTCATGTTATGTTCGTGTTTCTAAATAATCTCCAAATACCAGCTTATAATGTTGTCAACTCACTTGAGTTTTCCCGATGTTTTGAGAATGGATCTCACATTGTATATTTTGGCTATATTTGGGAATTAAATAAATCCCGGAAAAAGTTCCCACAGAATCTTGAGATGAAAAAATAAGCACGATATGCGTTTCTTTGACGTGGGCACAGAGAAGATGAAATCATTTTACAGAATAAATTGTTCCGTTACAGTCTCATTCATGGATTTGAGAAAACAGTAATTAGATGACTGAACCAGGTGAATACCCACAGCTGTGGACTAGACACAAAGAACGTCCTTGAAACTTTAAATAATCCTTGTTGAACACTTTTCGATTTCTATCTTTAACCGCGAGGATTTGGATTAACGAGGATTCATTTCCCACTCTTTACACATGAACAAAAGCAGGACGTTTTAAAACAACGGCCGAGCTTCTTGTTCTGCTACGTCTGAATAAAAAAGCGCGTATTTCGTTTTAGGACTGCTGGTTTACTCCTGCTCTCTTCTTTTAACCCAGAGGATGATTTGCTTGAGTTGGGTTATTCAACGTAGGTTTTCCAGTCCTGTTTATGTCAGGTATGATATCGCCGACAACAGCGTCTTTTGACTGGTGAGAGTTGATGGTAAATGTGTACGCCTCTGTATCAGAACTTGTGTAAACGTTGTAATGGTTGGGGAAAAAACCCCGTCGGTAAACTGCCCATAAACTTAAAAGCCCGTTGCCACAATTCTTTAGCGAGACCTACAGCGGCGCTCAGCTTCTGTCAACTTTCAGGCAGCGTCACTGATACCTCTTCTGCTCAAACATCTGCACAATTTTCCCCACTCTCGGCGCTGTTTTGTTTCTGTCCGTTTCACCGAACACCTGCCTGTGCGGCACAGCTCTGGAAGCCGTGGAAGAGCCCAGGCTCACCCGGACAGAAGTGTCCAGCGATAGCCGCCCCGGACCGCCACCGCCTTGGTTCACTCCAAGTGATGCTGCGACACTCACTCCCTCATGCGTGGGCCGCTCGGTGAGGGGCGTGGCTGCCGCCGCCGCGGCACCAGAAACGGAAGATCCGCCCGTGGGCCCGTTTTGGACGGACGTGGAAGAAGATAAGGACTGGGGCCTGTACCAGTTCACGCTGGCCCGGCTCGAGTTGGAGTTGTCGTTTGTGGCAGCGCATTCGTCTGTCGTCGGCTTGGTGCTCAGGTGCTGGTGAAGGGAAAGCTTGTTCTTGAAACTCGAACCGTCACCGTCGTTGATGGAGGCAGCACTGTGCAGCGGCTTCCCGAAACAGCTTTGCTTCTCCGATGGTTCCCTGTTCGCGCCGCGATCTTTACGCCGCGTCCGCTTGCCCGGGGATACGCCGCTGATGAGAGTTTCAGAAGAGTGCCAGCGGTGCCTTCCACTCGCGCAGTTCTCGCTGACCAATGCTTCTTCCCGTCGTACAGAACCTCCCAAGTCCCGTCTCTCTGCGCTGGACAGGCAATCCGAGCTTCTAGCAGAGTTTGGAGACAAATCGTGTTGTCCACGTGCGCGATAACGTATACTCACAAATTGGTCCCGCGAATAGGGAGAAGTCATTGCGTTGTCCTTCTCTGTTTTCCGGTCTTGTCGCATGAAATGGTCGTCATCCCTCTGGGCGCACGGTGACATTTGATCCTCCGCTTGTCTAGGAGACAGTTCCTTAGGGATGCTTCTTATCTTCTGGTACTCCCACGCAGACTGCACGTAGCGCCCCTTCTCCTGGTCAGTGGGAAACAGATCGGGTATTCTGTCCGGAGTGTCCACTCGAAACGTGTGTCTTCGCTGAGACATGGAGTTCCTTTCTTTTTCTTTCATCGATGTGGAGCCGTTGTTAACAGTCTTATCGCAGTGCCTAGAATGACGGGCTCTCTTGCGACGTTCCGCCGATCGGGGTCTGTCCATGAGATTTTGTAACGACGAGGACGCGTTTTTGAAGTATTGGTTCTCAGGCATTCCCGCATCGTCATCTCGGCCATCCGAGAAACTCGTGCTACGAGAAGGAGACATTGGGCTCGGGGTGTATGCGTGCATTCCTCGCTTTTGGTTTGGGGCTCTGCCTTTTCGAGTGCTGTCGAGATTGCCCTGGTAGTTGGGGAAGTTAAAGGGCTCAACACTGGCATCTTGTCCATCCAGCTCCTGATCCTGATTCAGCTCGGAGCTTTGATAGAGGAAATTATTAATGTCACTCCCTATGTACGTTTGAAGGAAGCCGTCAAACACGGGTCCGGTTCTTTCTCCGTTGTCGCCAACAGGGCCACTTTGGTCTTCGTAGTATTCCCTCTCGTCGTCCACTTCTTCGAAAACCATTTCTTCCGTTACGGACAAATGATCTTTGGTGTTGACGCCCAGTCGCCAGCGATGAAAGCGATCTCTGTCCTCTTCCCAGACTTTGGAAAATTCGTTGTTATTTTTCACCCAAGGCGTTTGACTCATGCTCTTGCGAGACGCGGGGGACCGAGCCTGAGCTCTCCTGATGACGTCCTTGATGAGATCCTTGTTGCAAGGCTGTGGCGGAATGTCTGGCGTGACCTCCTCTTCCAGGTTAGAACAGCTTCCCACCCAGCTTAGCACAATGTCGCTAGAACTGGCCGAGGAAATATCCATATTTTCAGCATCAGCTATCGATTTGAACTCAGGAGACCAATCCTTGACTTGACGTGACCTCGCATGCGGTAACTCATCGAGCTGATCAGTCAACAACGTTTCTTTGGGGTGATGCGGAGTTTTGGGAAAACTTTTGTTTGACCGCGTTGTAGGCGTGACCCTGAGTGCCGGTTCTTTTGTACCGGTGTAACCATGACAGCTGTCATTGAAAGTTCTGTCATTTTGTTTCTTGACTGTTGAGCCCGGCGCCGGCATTGCTTCTTCTTTACTGGCCACGGTCTTCTTCGACCTGGATTCCACTCGGCGGCGTTTAGACATGGACAATTTTGAAGACGTGGGAAGACATTGTTTGAGAATCGTGTTCAGCCGCTCATCCTCTTCGCTTGTTGGCGTCAAGTAAGTTATAGACGACGCATCGTCAGCCTCGCTTTTCTTGACAGGCATAGGGTGGGCGCCCGTGCTCTCCGAAAACCGTATGAAGTCGTCGAGTCTGGTGTGCAGCCCTCGGAATTTATTGGATCTGTTGCTCAATTTTCTGCACTCACTTCTCTGTGGTGTTTGAACAAGTAGGGAGTTGTCTCTGCAACTGTTCCTCTCACTCTTCAGAGACACGATGGATTCGTTCTCAGACTGCGGTTTCTCCCTGACGTCCTGGAACTGGCGGTCAGTCGTGCTGGACATTCGAGACTTCGCTCGTGACGAGCGGTCACAGGCGGCCACGTCTGATTTTTTCGACCTCCTGGAGTAGCTTTCACTCCAGCTGGTCCCTGCCCCGAATAGTTGCGTTTTCTCCTTGCTTCGCCCACGCGATGCTTTATACTTGTTAATCTCCGAGTTCAGAAGCATTTCCAGGTCCTCTATCTTGTCCGTCAAGCTGAGTTTTGGCTTGTCTTCAAGCATCTGCTCCAATCCGACGCTTGCTTTTCCAACATTGTGAAATGGCTCCCCCTTGGTTGGTTTGATATCTGCTTTCTTAGTCGTTCCCTCGCTGACAGCAGATCGAGGCTCTTTGCTAAGAGATGCTGACGTGTCACTGTCATCAGGGCGGGATTTTGCGGGTGACGTTTTAGAAGACATAGCCTCTTCACGAAGTCGCTGCTTCAATTCTTCCCCTACGGGAGACCAAAGCAAGTCCCGCAACGTTTTCACTTTGGAGCGTGTTTTCTCTCTCTTTCGCTCAGGTACGCCGGGCGATTTTAAACCACTGTCAACAAGTTGTTGCTTTTTCGTTTTACTTTTCTTGAAAACTTCTGCTTCTGGAGACTCTTCAGTGTTAGCTCCGTTATTTGGTTTGCTTACTTCTGTTGGCCTCTCCTCTGCAATTGGGCTACACGATTTGCCCCTATAAATCCTTGGATCGTGGTTCTGGTCGGCATTCGTCACAGCCGAACTATCGCCTACTGGAGAGACAAGATTCCCGCCTTGAAATCGTGTTGCTTTGTTCTTTTGTTTATTACCTTGTTCCTTGTCAGCTAGACGTTCAAAACACATTTTAGGCATTGAAATATAGTCTTTGATTTCTTTTGCGGGGTGTTGCTTTTCCTTTTCCAACGACGGGTCATTGGGCTTTTGAATCTTCCTCGGTTCCCTCATCGCATCCTCTTGCACTTCCTCATCGTCGTTACCAGCAAGGTTGTGCGTCGTAAGCTTTTGCTCTGTCTTAGTATCATGTTCGTTGTTCCAGAAAAACTGAACAGAATTAGAAAGACAGTCATCCGGGTCAGTTTCGATGGCAAGCTTCTTATCGGGAGGCTGACATATTGTTTTATTCATTATGGTCGCTTCTGATTCCGGGCCCCTCTTACACTGTTTGGTAGACCTGCCCACCAAAGACACAGAACCCTCTGTCCGAAAAGGGGCTTTTTCATTCGGTTTGCTGTGCCTTCTTCTGTCTAGTGCATTTTTACTGGTCAAATTTGGAGGAGACGATTTCAGTACGCACTCGCCTTTCCCTGGGACGTCCATTTCTCTACGTGGCGTAGGAATTTTGTCCTTTCGATCGTGACCTCGAGGACTTTGAACGCCTGTATCAACTTGTTCTATGTAAAAGTCGTTTGAACAATGTTGCGAATCCACGGAGTCCCTCGCTGGAGAGAAATAAAACTCGTCTTCCCATCGCTCCCAATTCCGTCTTAAATTTCGATTGAGAAGGTTCAGCATTTCAGGGCTTCGTTCCACCGTTTTGGGAAGCTTGGAGGTGCGTGCCTCTTGTTCCATATTCACGGACACAAGCGTGTCTTCAGAAGCCAAAGGCTCCACGAGGAAAGACTGATTGGACGCTGGACTTTCAGGCACCCCAAGCACGAAAACGCTCTGATTCTTCTGGGAGGACGGTGTGTTCTGGGGCTCAGCGGTCTTCAAATTCACGCTTACGGACGACTTGCATTCTGATATGCCCCGCACAGCGTGGACGTCGAAGCTTGTCGTACAGTTTTCACTGGGAGCCAACACTGGTCTCAGCGTTTTCATTTGCCTAATCCGTCCACCCGAGATCACGTTAATGAGAACGGCCTCGCCAGTTTCCAGGTTGCACTGAGATCGGCTGAGAATAAGGGATGGAGAAGTGACCTCATCCAGGCCCTCGCTGTGAGGTGTGTCCTTGATGTCCGTGAGAGACTGCTGCTGGCGATGCAACATCGAATTACTAATGCTGGAACTCGAATATTTCTCGACGATTGCATTATAAGCATCGTCATTCTGACGATTTACAGTTTTGGTATCGTAGCTATTAACAACAAAGTCGCCTTGCGAACAATTGTCCTCCTTACGCATTGAAAAGGTTGCTGATACGTCAACACTGGTCTTTATCGGTTGATTTCTGGCCTCTGCGGCGCCTCTCATTCCACAGGAGACGTTTTTCTCTTGGGCATGTAAATAATCCTGAGTAAGAAGCCGTCTTGAACTACTTTCGTTGAAGCCTCCCAGCAGAAATTTCCCTGCTGGCTGATTGTCGTTAGAACCCAAAGGAACGGTTTCCTGGACCGCGGTTTCAGCTTTTGTGTCGAGCTCTCCTGGCCGAAGAGACAATTGTTTTTGTTTGAAACTGCCCGGATTGGCCTCACTACTGACGATCCCGTTGAAACGGTTTATGATCTTTATATCGCTAGACAGACTTTGTTCCATGGAGTCCGTTATGGCCAGAGACAAGACGTCCAAATGTTCGGGTTTACACCTTCTGTTCCGGTTTCTACACTCATATCCCGAAGACGTGAGTTTTTGTCGCGAGTTTTCCGCGGTGCAAATACCAGAGTCGGCATCCGTCTTCGTCGGCTCCTCAATAGAAGGGAGACTTTCGTTCTCGCTCGCCTTTCGTTTATTTTGTTGCGAAGAGCAAGAGGATGCCAGGGCCTGATTGTGTCCAACGTGAACGTCGGTCTCATTCCGACTGAAGTCCGATTGTAACTGAGACGGTGGCGACTTCAATTGTTTCTGGTCTTCAGCTTTGGTGGCCATTGCTTCGGTACGTTGCTCTGGAAGAGCAAAAGATGTTAGGACGTATGTGTTTAGATTGTCGGTTTTTGATGACTCCTCGTTACCAGTCGTCGGAGGCTGCTCTGATACCTCAACGACAGTGTTGCTGAAGCTGACGCTTTCAGTGCCCGATTCGTTGACTGTCTTCTCTGCCTTGTCGTCTCTGGCGAGAGCTGCTTGCCCACTATTGACCATTTTCTTCTTGCTGGACGATTCTTCGTGTATTTCAACCAAAGGCTTAAGCTCCTTAGAACCGGATTTTGCCTTTTGATTCTGAGCAGCCTTTGTTGCATTCAGTAAACAAACAGCCGCATTTCTGTGGGTGGTGTTTTTCTTCAAATACCGAGGCGGTCTCGCCAATCGAGCTTCGGACCAAGAGCGCGACATTTTGTCCCCAGAGTTGACTCCTTTTCTCTTGCTGGAGAACTTTCCGCTCAGACCCAAATTCGACGTCTGTGTGGTCAGTTTGCTGTCCAGTTTGACCTTATTCAGCAGGTCCTGGAGCTCGTCCTTCGTGACGTCTACCCTGGAGGGAACATGCAGGGAGGAAGACGTGGCTGTGCCGCTTGCCACGTCGTGGTTATTCGCCTCAGGAAATGAAAGGGACGCTTGTTTGTAATTATTCGCACGGGAGGCCGCTTCTTCCCGATTCATGTTATTCAGCAGTTTCTCCCGTCGATTTGTTCCAGGTTTAACCGCGGCGATCTTGCTGGGCACGCGGCTTCCTGACAAAATGCTCTTTCTCGTCCCCAGCGTTGGTTTGGCTCGGTTCGCCACAGTGGTCACCATTTTCTTTGGTGATGGTTTCGTTAGCAGTAATGGCCCGGGTGCGACGGTCTTTTTATTGGGCTGAATCTCCTTGAGGTGCTCTTGTTGACGACTCGGATGTTTCACCAGAGCCCGCGGGTTTTCGTTCCGCGTGCTCGCCGTCGTCACGTTTCCGCTTGCGGCGTCGTGAATCGCACTGTCCCGGATAGGCGCCGGGTTCTCTGTTTTTAGCTGCGTGTTCGACTGTGTTGTTCCGCTGTCGAGTTTCTTTCTCGCGGTACCACCTTCCACGTGGAGTTTATTTTTGGCGCCGCCCGTCGCGTGTTTGCTAACCTGACAGCTTTCTTTTCTCGTTCTGGATTTCGCCGTGGATGAATTAGTTTCCATGCGGGAAATGGGTTTCTTTTTGGACCAAGCACTGCTGCTGGAGGCGAGTTCTTTCTTCTTTGTCTGTATTCTTGGTTCTGACTGGCCTCGCTGTACTTTTGTAAAGGAGCTTACACTTGAGTTCTGTCGAGACAACATAGATCTAGACGGGTTTTTCAAGTCTGCTCCGCTCTCTGTTTTACTCATTAATCTCGTTTGACTGAAACGTTGTGCGCGTTTCCTGAAAGTCAGAGTGCTCTTCCACGTCAACTTTCCCCGAGTCCTCTGACACACATTATCCATGGAAAACGACACTCGGTTGGCGTTGAGTTTTAAGGAAGACGCGCTATGTCCGGAAATCACATTCCGTGGATCGTCCAGTAGAGTTGTCGAAGCCGGCCTTACGGTCTCGTTGGAATTCAAAGCACAAGCAAGTTGACTGCGACTGTTCGGAATTATCGGTGCTAGGAGTACCTTTCCATCACTGTCCGGTTTTTCTTGGGTCGTGTCGGTTTGATTTTCCTCAAGTTCCTGCGGTAAAGGCAAAATCTTGTCTTCTCGAGCCAACTTGCTCTGTTTGATCTTTGATTGCTTGGAGATGGAGGGGAGCGACTTGGCTTTGACTGGGGATGTTTTTTGGCGTTGAGTGCTGTTGAACATGACCTGCGAGTTGTTCCTTTTTATTTCAGTCGCTCGTTTGACTTTGCTTTCTGGAACCTGGTTTTCTTTTTTCGTCGTGAAATCTGCCTCGGGCAAAGTGTCGACCGTATCTGCTATTGCCATCTCTTTCCGCGTCTGCTTTTTATCGCAGTCCGTTTCTTGCTTCGTGTTTTCAGCCCCTTGCACGAGAACGGGAACGCCGGCCGTCTGAACGCTATCTTCAGGAGACGCGCGTGACTTAGGATCGGGATATTCTATTTCCTTTTCCTGCTCCACAGTTTTCCTCATTCGCCCTTCCCTTTGTTGAGCATTTTCACCTCGTCCTTTAGTAGACTGAGGCACCTCATAGCCGTCGCCTTGGGCACGGTTTAAACGAGACTCACTCTTCAGAGCAGAGGCGGTCTTACCCGAAGTTTTGTCCGTCGCAGGCTGTTTCTCCGTTGGCGCAGAAGCGTGCCTTTCACGTATGCGTCTCAATGCTCGTTTCACCTCCACTTGACTAACGCGCTCGCGCTTCTTGGGACTCGCTGATGAAGCTGGCGAGGCGGCGACGGGGGCTGAGCTGACCTTCGAGACGGTGCTCGTCAAACATTTCGTCTGGGTCAGCTTATTGACAGGTGGAGACAAGCTCAGGTGAGGTAGGATAAGCGCGGTGTTCTTTGACCGGGGTCTGGGCGCTGGGGGCTCAAATATCGTGTTGGAGCCGACGTGAGGCAGAGAACACTGGGACATAGACGTGGACTTTGGGGAGTGATTTAAGTTGAGGAACACGTCCAGTAAATAAGAGGAATCATTCGTTGGTATTTTCTTCTTTCCCGCGAGAGTTCCGGGCTGTGATGAAACGGCTGCGTTTAATTGGTTCTTTGTTACAACCCATTTTTCTTTTTTGGGAATTGGTATCTTCGATGTAACCCGTTTGGTATTTCCATGCCGTGGCTGTGACTCTGAAGTGTGGATAGGCTGGCTTTTTTGGTGTTTTCGGTTCATCTCGCGTTCTAGTAAACTGTCGCCATAGCCTTCCGTGTTGGACTTCTTATCGAGCATTGACTGCTTTTTAACATTCTGCTGTCCAGAATGTTTTACTTTATTAATTTTACGTGTCTCTTTTGTTCGGGAAATGCAAGGATAGCTCACGGAATTCGATTTCCTCGTGTCATTCTTATCAGACCTCTCCAGTTGTTTTCTGTCCTGGAGAATAAGAGGAGGGTGTACGAGAGCAGGGGGACTAACTTGTTTCTTGCAGGCATCCCTTTTCTCGGGAAAAGCCGACATTTCTCTTTCGCTTCTTTTCACGCCTGTTGCATGTCTTTCCGCATTTACTTCTCGAAGAGCGCCTCGTCCTGTTTTTGTTCTTTTCTCTGTATCCGTCGAGCACGAGTCTTCCTTGGAATCCTTGGTGACCGCCTCGTCTTTTTCAATCTGCTCCAGGAATCTCATCAAGCTGGGCGTGCTTTTAGAGTGGGGACCCTTCCTGCTGGATCTCACCAAGCCTGGGCCCTGGTCCGTCACGCGCTGGTATTCTTCATAGGTAGTCACGAAGCCTGACTTGCACAGGAGGATCGTGCTGCGGAGCGGGTTCTTGTTGAGGAGGATGTTTTCCAGGGCTGTTGGGGGCCCAAACTGACTTTCTGCAGGAGAGGACGCCCGAACCGGAGCTTCTGTTTTCTTTTTTTGGAGGTTTGCTTTCTCCACATTGGTGCTGTGGTAGATTGACTTGAACTGTTTTTTGATATTGGCCCACTCTTGGGAAATACTCGTTGAGAGTTGTTTGCTGGCGTGAGGAGTTCCCGCTTGTCTTCCGGTCACACCTCTCTTTCTCTTTTTAGATCTTGGATCCACAACCATCTCTTCCATCTGTCCGTGCAGGTGCTTTTCCTGCTTCGTTTCTGGCTTTCTAGGTGTGGACGAAAGAGCTATAGGCGAATTAAAAATCTTCTCCTGTTCCCTTTGCTCGCAATGATGTGCTATGGGCTTCTTTTCTTCAAACAATCTCTCGTCTTGAATAGGACTAGTTTTACGAAGAACATCTGAAGAGACCGTCGCCCCTACAACTTTGTTGCAGACATTGCGAGGCGACTTCTGCGCAATGTCCGTGACAGAAACTACATGTTGGGAGACTTTTTCCGGGTAGACCACCCACTTGTGTGGTGGTTTTGCCTCGACTTTGGAATACAGCTTTTGACTACAAGCCGACAGCAAAGAAACGTTAGCGCCCACGTCTATAATATTATCTCTGCTATTGGTCACCACGTTCTGCCTGTTCCTCCTCGGGCAGAACAGAGGCCTTGTGCACATCGTGGGCTTACTCACGCGGACCGCGAGGACAGACTGTTCAGAAATGGAGAATGTTGAGGTTGACTGGGCATAGCTGGAGCTCTTCGTGCCTTCGTGGATTTCTTCTATCTTCGACAGAGACTCCACCATGTGGATTTCCTCGGGGTTGATTTGTTGCTCCCGGGAGCTCATCAACGAAAAGTCGTGGTGGTCGTCCTCGTACTCTTTCTCTTTATTTGTCCTAGTTTGCTTATGCTTGCTGCTTCCAGCAACAACATTAACGTTCAAGTTCTTCTCAGAGCTGTCTGGCCACGGGTCTTGGACGTCAGTTTCTGGCGTGTCGATTACCTCATTCATCGTAATGCCTGGCCCGACACCTGCTTCCCGAACTTTGTCGTTGGTAGACACGCTGTATGTGATGTCACTACGTTCCTCAAGAAACGAGGACGTTTTCAATTGTCTTACATTACTGACAGGGGATGTTTTTCTCGTCAACCTATTTCGTGAAAGTGGCAGCTGGATCGAGGGGTAGGAAACATTTCTGACTCCAACCTGCTTCAACATTGAGGACTGTTGGCGACCCGTGATCGATTTGTCGGGCTTAGGTAATCCTGTCGTCTGGAAATCTTTCGACGGACAGTGGCTTCCGAACATCGCCGTCGATTCGCTGTTGTCTTTCCATTCAATTGTTGCCAACTCTCTCTCAAAAGCTTCCCAAAGCGTTTGCGTTACACTGTTATTTCCAACAAGCTTGGCTTGGCCAGTGGCCCTTTCAGAAGAATAAACCGTGGGGCTGCACAGGGCGGAAGATCGGAAAGGCGTGAGGCAACGCGGTGTCTGTGGAGACAGGAAATTACTCACTTCATCGTCGTTTGTTGACCACGAGTCAGTCTCGTCGCGGGCCTCAGCTGCCAGGCACATAGACAAGGTGTTCTTTTGCCCAACACTAAAACTGTCGTTCGACAAGTCGCTGTGCTCAGAGCCAACGACACCTATCAATGGACTTTCCTTTTCCTCCTGATCCACGTTCGTCTGAGCCTTTCTTCTCCGAGGCTTATACCGATTCTGGTTTGCGGAAGAGCTAGCTTCGGCAAGTGTCGCCGCGTGAGCGCTTTGTGACCCGTTCGAGCGTTCCGGCGAGGGCTCGGCATTGTCCAAGTTCAATATGCTCGAGGTTTCCTTGAAGTTTCGTGGTGTTGCGGTGGGAATTTGCGTCGTATCGTGACGCTGAACTTTCCTCGGCGTCTCAAACTTCGACGCGTTCACCGGTTCCTGCGCGGACTGCATGCTCCACAATCCCGGCGACAAAGCCGAGTTGATGATCCCTGATCCCGCGCACGTGAACACGGTGCTCCCTGACTCCAACTGCTGACGGTCCGTTGTGTTTTTGGACTTGTAATGAGAAGTTCCTGAGGTCACCCGTGGTAACAGAGTTGTTTGCTCGAGGATGTCGGAGAGTGTAGCGCATTCTGAAGAAGGTACTTCTGCTGAGTGAGTCAACGCTCTCTTTTTCGACGTGCTGTCAGAATTTGGAATGGTCGAATTGCCGCAACTGGCGAGGTCTTCCATATGAAGCCATCGACTGAAGCCGACCAGTGGCCAGGAGTCCCCCGTGAGGCCATGGAGCAGGCTGTTCAGACAGTGGTGCTGGGCTGAGACGAACACTGCATGAAGCCAGTGACTGTACACGTCAGCCGACAGAAAAAGCGTCCCCATACAGCGCGTGCACGAGTTGACAATAGTTCTGGAAGAGAACACGAGAAACTACTGCTACACAAGTGAAAGGCGTAGTGGGTAGATTATTTGGACTATAAATACGTACCCCTTCGCCCACCCAACGAAAAAATATCCATAATCAGATAGGCGCTGAGCAAGGCCATTTTCTCTACTTTCACATGCATGAATTATTTTAAAACCTCAGCTCGCACATCGTTGAAAAGATAGCAATAACATAACATCCGTCCGTTCGGACATTCGTTAACAACGACAATTCAAAAATATGATCTATTTATCAACGTGTCATCGCCAAGTCTGAGCTATCAGGTATAAGGGAGGCTTTAGTCAGTTTATATTAGAATTTCTACCACAGCCCACGTTCTTTCAACTCCACCAACACAAGTGACGAGTGCAGCTCTTTCTGTTAAAAAGCTGTCTGTAATGACGGGCTGATTTGATACGACATTCAAAATTAGTTCTCTAGACCGCACATGCCACTATGGTCTTCGCATAGAGGTACGAAATAACAATTAAAAAAAAATAGTAGGCCTATGCACTACCATATAAATCTAATGGTAGTGTACATGCAGTTCAATATACCACAAATTATCTTAATTAAAGGAATAAAAACGAAACAATTTGCATCAAACAACTCGTCCGCAGCTGATGGATAGCGCACGCTTGAAAGTCTGCGATTCCCGAAGACTTATACATGTACACAGTATGTGTGATAATAAGACAATAGGAACGCATAAACCCACCTTTCACCTTCTTTATTGGTCATTTTCTTCTGCTGGCACCTGGACTAAAAGACAAGAATAAATATTAGCATTAATTTATCACCGTCAGTGGACGCAGATGAAAGTTTAAAGAAAAGTTCTTTCAAGACACAAGAGGGGAAAAATCCATAGCTTATTCCGGTTTCAATAGCATGAAGTAGAACAGACGTTACTCGTCGTGCTTGTTCGTAGATCCAGATACGCATCTTTACTATTACTGATACATGTACTGTTGTGTTTTGCTTCAGAATAAAGTAAGCTTAACACGTTCCATCCCTCGTTAGAGTTGTGTAAGTTATCCACCTGCATGTGGGTCATTTGAAGCTGATTTGTTGAAGTGCACCACTCTGTCATTTTCATCCAAATTTGATAAACGAATGTGGGATTTCTTCAGCTTGTCGAGTATGTGTTTGTAAAACAGTATCATTGTCTAATTTCACGGTACGGTATAATGTAGTTTGATATGAACGCCAAATTACAATTGTGATCAACACAATATCAAATACCTTACCAGTAATATCTTCATGTGACGTAATACAATTGTTTTTTCGGTTTAGAAAGACCCACATCCCCTTTCACCACCACAACGGCGACCACCACCACCACCACCACCACCATCACCACCACCACCACCATCACCACCACCACCACCACCACCACCACCACCACCA
>JBDFRD010045310.1:4016-14743 GCA_039654405.1 Bullina lineata | reverse complement strand
CTCCTCCTCCTCCTCCATCTCCTCCTCCTCCTCCTCCTCCTCCTCCTCTTCCTCCTCCTCCTCCTCCTCCTCTTCTTCCTCGTCTTTCTATTTTCCCAGGGACAAATAAACTGACACACATTTTTCAATGTCTCACACTGCACCACAGGAAAGCTTGTGTATTTAATAAATTAGTTCAGAATCAACACTTGTCCTTCGGAAAATTTCTAACATCTTAAATGCTGAACATTTTTTATTGTCCTGGCATTTAAATTTTCAAAACAAATCGAACCACTCGTAGTGATAAATGATTACATTGTTTTCCCCTTTTTTTAATAAGAAAGATAATTATGACACTTTTCTCCCCTCAAGGTTCATTGGTTCTAGATCTTTTCACAGAAGATTTCAAACATTAAAAATTCTTGATATATACTGCAGCAGAAAGTGAAAACCTCCAGATCTGTTTTCCTAAACCCTAGTACTGCCTAGTGGAATGTGAGGGTGCCAGGGAAGATTTTTTAAATGTATACACAAAGGGGGTGCTTATTTCATGACAAGTTTGAAGAATTTGCTACTAAAATCGCCAAACTGGCAACCCAACTTTTTTACATTTCACAATGCTGATTAAATTTTCGATTCCGATACTTAAAGTTTAAGAGAAATAATAGGTATCGTCTATTGCTTGAGTATTCTCAACTCGCAAATAGGGCAGCACCGATAAATTTCCCTTTTGGGATACATACAAAGAAAATTGGAGAATTCAATTTTTTTTCATACATTTTGCATTTTTTTTAAATGTCGACACATTCGCAGTTGGGCAGTACTAGGGTTAAATTCCACCCAGATTCTCCTGAATGCCAGGAATGAGTGTTCAGTGTTCTGTAGACTAACCCAGTGTTTGGCTGTTCTGCACACCAATCTCTCCACAGCTCAGTACTCACATTGCATGCTGCAAGTACCCCCCAGCCTCGGAGCTCCCTGACCTATGGATGGCATCCCTGCAGCCGCTGCTCAATGTCTTAACTAAGTCGCTGCAAGGTCGGTTGGTTGCTATGGCAACGGTGTTCACCTTTTGTAAATACTTCTCTAATTGAAGCACCTATCAAGGCATTGGGTTTTTTTTCTTTAAATTTTTGGTCCGTAGGTGTAAATCTACTTAGACTTTCCCACGAGCCATATTTTATAGACTTCTCTTCTCATTTTACAGTATATTTTCATCTAAATAATTAAAATACTTTTTGTGAGTGTAACAAATTTTGGTTCTTTATTTAGTACCAAAGCAGTAATTGTTTAAAGTTTGAAGAAACTAATATTGGTGGTGGGAGAATTAACTCAATCACAAACTTGTACTGTTTGGTAAGAAAACGGAAAATAGGAGCTAGCATTATCTTGATGTGGTATCTTTTTTTTTACATTGCTATTGACCCTGAAGAAAAGGGCATAAGTCATAATCTATTGAAACCAAACTCTCAACAAACACAATTCTTTGAACCCTTGCGGAAACAAACCACTATTTCCTTTAATTCCCATGTGTAAACCATGGGTGCAAGAGTGCCGGCCAATTGAGTTCACGAGAAAGCCGTCGCCGGTTTTTTGCACTAACTGAACTGATCGATCTTGTAGCCCGCTGCAGGTGTGCAGGCTTTTTGAGAGTAAATGGCTGAAAATGTCTTGGCTTGCAGGCTTTTTGAATACTACATGCTTGCACCCATGGTGTAAACTAAAATGCAAAGTGCTAGAACTAAAAGGTGACATAATATTGTGAAGTGATTATGAGTTGGTGGCATCTGCTATGCCAGTCATCCCCATGTTTAAACTAAAGAGCAAAATTCTAAATCCAAGAGCTTGGGAGAAGAGAGACAATCTGAATGAGGCAAATGTCAGAATTAGTTCACAGAAGAGATAAAGAGGGAGTTGGAAGGTTTCAGAAAGTTAAACCACAGGCAATGGTGAACCAACAGAATGCTGACATGATCTAAATCCATACACAATAGAGTGTTCATTTTGTTTTATCAACAGGTAAATGGTCACTCTCAGAAAGTGTGCAATATTTTGAATGAATGAAAAAGCTGTAGAATATTATAAGCTCTGTATAAGTGAGAGTGCAGTAGGAAAGTAGAATGGGGGAGAGTGGAATAGAAAAGTAGAAGAGGGAGATCAGAAGAAAAAAAAAAAGGGGGGGGGGGGGATTTTTAGGACTTGCATTATGGTTCCAGTTTATCAGTAAAGATTTTTTTTTTAATTCATCATTTTTGTTCTTTTCAATTCTGGAATTCATGAGTGGCATAGCAGATGTCATCAACTCTTAATTGTTTAACAGATATTTTACCAATATGATGTCACCTTTTAGTTCTATGTCATCTTGCTATACAGAATATACTCTTGTTCAGTTCTATGGAGGGAATTAAGGAGAGAAAATTTCAGTGTTCTACACTCTGTGATGGCTTTAATTCAAGGTCGCTGTTTCTTCCTTTCTTATTTCCTCTGCTACTAACTCAGAGGGAGTCTTGAATGCAAGTGTTTTTCAGTCAACAATACAGGACTGACTGTTGTGGTTCTTATGTAGTCGTTTGTACCATTTTCATTTTTCTTATGTAGTGGTGTCCCCAACCTTTCAGGTAGTGACATTCCGATTTTGTGGGTACTCTGTTTTGTCAACTCAGAGTGAGACATTCATTGGTAGAATTTTGGAAATTATGTTCGAACAGGAGCACTTGCCTACTCTTGTACACTTTTAGACTGTCAAGGGTCTTTGAGACACTTAACGTACACACAAAATTTTATAGCTCATCTCCTGTAGAGCTCGGCATTCAGACTACCCAGTTGCAGTCAGGGATGAATTATGATCAACAAGGGCACAGAAAAAATCCACCTGCCATTGGTAGGAATCGATCTTGGACCCATGTGCTCAGAAAGTGAATGCCTTACTGACTGAGCTATTCTGCTCCATCAAGGCCACTGTGGTGTACCCTAATGTATAAAATTGTGAAAATGGAGGCATAAATGTGAATATTGCTTTTTCACTTTTTTAAGAAATTGGTCGTTCATTTTTTTTTTTTTTTTCTCTTATTCTGGGGGATTGCCAGTTGTGGTGAAAAAAATCGTCCAGGGCCATTGTATTCCTTCGCATAGTGAATTTTTTTTTTGTATGCATTTATAGATATACCAAGTGAGCCTTTTAAATGGTTTCTCCAACCCACCCCCACCCTCTTTCATAGGCGTTGATGGCCATGTTGTGGATGGCAAAGGTCAAGAGGTCAACTCTTTCTCGCTCCAAGTGGACAACAAGCCTAAACGGGAAATGGCTCGACCTTTCTTTGTGCTCGCCACAGCTGGATATCACACTGTGTCTATTGAAGCCGAAGGTAAAAATCCAGGTTGACATCACACTGTGTCCATTGAGGTCAAAGGTAAAAATCCAGGTTGATATCATGCTGTGTCCATCAAGGTCAAAGGTAAAAACCAAGGTGACATCACATCATGTCCATCAAGGTCAAAGGTAAAAACCAAGGTGACTCACACAGAACAAGCCCAGGCTTCTGCCTACTTTCTTCCACCTGAAGACCATGGTTCTGAGGCAGTAAAGTTCCTTCAAGTCCATGAGACCCTATGGAACCAGAGATGACCCTGGTTTCAGTAGCGTGAAGCGGAACTGTTGATTTTTACTTCTTGTACTAGACAGGACGCCAGTGTGCCGTAGGTTTACTGTCCAGCTGAGTGTGTTAGTGCTCAATTTGCGCCTGGATGGGGAGAGGAAAAGTTAAGTAAAGCATCTTTCTCAAGTACATGACAGGGTCGCGGTCCAGATTTGAACCCAGAATCCCTAGATTGGTTGTCTACCGCTCTAACCATTTGGCCTTCATGCTGCATTGTAAGTAAGTAAAGTTCCTTCAAGACCAATGAGGTCCGTAGAGCCGGAGCTTATCCCAGTTTCGGGAGCGTGAAGCGGAACAGATGATTTTTACTTCTTGTACTAGACAGGATGCTAGTCTGTCGTAGGTTTACTTCCCCAGCAGAATATGCGGGTACCCAATTCGTACCTAGGTGGGGAGAAGAAAATGGTATAAAGTGTCTTTCCTAGGGACACAACACTGTCACCTCCCGGATTCGAACCCTGGACCCTTGGATTAGGAGTCCAACATTCTAACCATTCGGCCACCGCGCCACCTGTGTGTGTGTGTATACAGAACAGTACACACCCAATGCAACATTTTTTCCAGAAACAAACGAACTCCAACTCATCCTTGTGTTTCAGAAACAATTTGCAATGTTTATTGGCCTCCGCTACTTGCAAACTCATAGAAACAATCCAACGGACTCACAGAGACTGGCTGACTGATGAGAACGATGACAATGTTGATGATGAAGATGATGATGATATTATAAAACATACGACATTTCTGCTATGGCTTTGTGTTAGTTGAATGACAGGACAGCAAAAGTAAACACGTGATTGAATTGTTCAAGCAGATCATGCAACATAGTATAGTTCTGAAGTGTCTAAGAGGGTCCGTATTAATTAATTAATTAATTAATGATGAATCATTACTATTGCAACATTTACAAGTCTTCCAATCCAGTTACACACAGAACTAATGAACGTACATTATGGTAGAAGTTCTACCATTGGTCAGGAATGGACAATAGCACTTGTTCGGGAACTCTATGAACACAAAACGAATACCCAATCAGTACGTCAATTCACAGAAAATCAAAGTTAGGTAACTCAGTAAAAACACAGTTCAATAATCAGTGAAAAAACAAAAACAAAGTTGGATAACTCGATTAAAAAAATCAAACTAAACTAACCACAGCCAGCGGATTAAAAACAAAGACACGACAAATCAGCATTTCATAATTACACAGAACTGCAGTAAACAGAGTTCCGTTCAGTTGAAGTAAGTAGATCATTAGAATATAAAAGGAGTACAAAAACAAAATTATTATGCTTTGTTGGTTGTTGTACAGAGAAACATCCACCGCAGTGCCAGCAACGTTGATTCCAGAAGCTTCAGAAGGTCAGAAAAGAGAAAATAAGCAAATACAGTTGGAATACACCTGGGACATTCAGAGACTAGACCGAATGGCTGTAAGACTTATATTAAAGGTATTAAACATGATACAAGTAAGTTTTCTCCAATTGCATCCACCCCAAGCCTTAAATTCCCCTCAAAAGACCTTTACATTAAGAATTGAATTGAATTGTATAGCATCTTAGAGAAAAAGAAGAATTAGAAATCTATTGCTTTACTGAGAACAGAAGCTCTTCCTTTACAATTCCTGTCAAAAGACCTTTGCATTACATTAAGAATTGAATTGAATTGTACAGCATCTTAGAGAAAAAGAAGAATTAGAAATCTATTGCTTTACTGAGAACAGAAGCTCTTCCTATACCAAGATATTACCAACGTATTTGGTGAAATCTCTGAACTGCCATTTTAAGAACATTTTAATAGTGATTAGAGCCTTAATCTATGAGCACGGGTGCATAAAACTCATTAACAAATTTATAATAAAGCGTAAAATGTTCAGTTGATAATCAACACCTTATTGTTTTTTTGTTTGTTGTTGTGCTGTTTTAATTTTAACTCAGATTTCTCTTATTTTATATCCTAGCTTTTCACTTTTGTACAGAATTGATTCATGTACATTCTAGGCAGGGCGGGCGAAATACTCAGTACGCCCCGATTCTAGGCCAAAATGTAATTGAGTACTTTTTGTTCTTTAGATTATAAACATGACTAAGAAACGAAAGTAAGACTGCTGAGCAGGGCTCCATAGGTTTGCTAGGATTTCTCAAGAGGGCTTGGACAAAATTAGTTGGGAACCACAATAAGAATGCCTATATTTAAGGGTAGAGATGAATTACAAGAAACATTTACCCAAGATATAAACTAATGACTCAGTCCTATTCAAGGACAGTCTGCATTTTCGATAGAGGAAAAAATAAAAGAATTTCAATCACAAAAAAAAAAAATAAATAAATAAAAAGACTAAAGCTTTACCAGCGCAAGCAGGTTAAAAAAAAGCAATTCAAAATATTTCCACGACATTCGTTATTTAAACACAAAGAATGAAGAATATGAAGGAACACATCTTTCAGGATCTGATGCAACAAATAATTGAAATGTTGCAAAAAGAAAAACAGAGAAAAACAAAAATAATAGAAAAATATTTGTTTGCATCATCAACAATTTGTTTTTTTGACAATGAAGATGAAAACAGTCATGCCATTCTATGTTTGTCTTGCCCTATTTGTGAACCCTTTTTTTAAGTGAAGAGAAAAGACACATGTACGGTACGTACAAAAATAGGCATCATGACTGAAAAGATGCACAATGTGAAATGGAGCAAGTCTCGAACAAAATTTAAAAATTAACTTTCAGGGACAGTCTCCTGAAGATATTCCAATCACACATATACTAGCATGGACACGTGTTTTTGAGATTTAAAAAAAAATTGCAAAATCAGAATCCCTTCTCATTAACAACAGCCAAAATTAAAATAATTTGATCTTTCTCTCTGATAGTACCAGTAAATCTAGTCCTTGGTTTGACTGGCACCTAGTATGTTTTTTCTCTCTTTCATTCTTTTGTGTGTGTGCATGATGAATACAGAAAGGGACACAAGTGACATACAGAGCAGAGAAGACCAATGAAGAACATAGTATCACATCATCAAAGGTTGGAGGGCAGAGGGAGTCTTTCCTCATTACACAAACACACAAACTCTCAAATACCGTAATTCATTCTCCGTAATACATGTATGACATTTCACACAGACATGCAAATAAATATCCTGAGAAAAATGTATACCTCAATGATAATAATATTAATAAGGACAAGACACGTAATAATAATAAAAAAATAATAAAAATAATAATAGTAATACATTAATAATAATAACATACAAAAATGTGAAGTTCCATCCTTCAAGGCCTATGAGGCCCATAAGCCAGAACTTTTATTCATCATCCAATTTTCGACTTCTATATGTAGGCTATGCTTTCATGAACCGGGGATTCAGCATTGCTGAATGCTGCACTAGCTGTCTCCACCTCTGATGGTCATGGGTCATCCATTGTGTGCAGAGGATTGGAAATGTAATCAATGCCAGCACACATTGTCTTAAAAATAAAATAAATGCACTATTTCTTGGTGCAAAATCTTCAGCTACTCCGGTTCAACAAGAAAAAAAACAACCCAAACCCTACTAATCCATATAGATCTATTATGTTCCCCACAAACGGCTATCTTTTTAAGTAAAGACTGGTTTTGCATCAAATGTATGAAATAACTCTGGACTGTAAGCCAACACATTCTGATCCAATGATACCAAGCGCTGAACCAGTTGGAAAGAAAAGAATTCAGCATTTCTGTCATTCTCAGCGACGGTCAAAGGACCAACACACTGAATTCTAAACTCCAGAATGATGGAGAGCACTGATCCTGGCACATTGTTCTTTTTTTTTTTTTATCATTATTCCGAAGGAGGAAATGCACAATGATGTAGAATACAGTACACATCCTATCCCAAGCTCAGACAAAAAAGATGACGAAAACAACGAAGAAGGAGAAGAACCCCCCTGCCTCCACTCCCTCATCACATACTCAGAATTAATATTGCACGTCAAAGGCTTGTTATTCTTTTTTTTTTTTTTTTTTTCCAAACATTCATCTTTTCTCTAAAGCACCCTGATCAGTCACTGAGGAACATGATACCATAAAACTCACACGCACACACACACACAAACGTACACCACCCACACACATGAGAAATCAAATTCAAAAGCAAAGCATTTACAGAATGGACAAAAGGGTCAAACTCCCTCCTTGCCACAGAAGATGGACATGGTCCACGCATTCAGTGACACAATAGTAAATATTTTCATCGACACGTTCCAAGACAAAGCATTCCCTTCTCTATACAAGACCGCAGCATGAAACAAACTTGAATAAGATTGGCAGCTGAAGAAAAAGATGGGAGATGAGCAGGTCTCTGTTTTGTCACATCCCTGTCGACTTGATTACATTTGTTAATGTTAGATGATGTTGGTGACGGCAGGCTTGGTTCTGTCAGGACACCGGTTTCACGAAGAATGGTTCTGGTGTGACAATGGTTTCAACTATAGTGCGTCTCGGTTCAACTTCAGATGAGATGATAAAGAAGATGTAAGTGAATAAAAAATTAATCTTGATAATAGGGTTGAAGTGGAGCTGATGAACGGCTCATCCGTTCAAAGTGGACCCAAAACAAAGAGATCTAAAAAAACGTCTCGACTAAAATATGTTTAAAAAAAAAAAATCAAGGTAAGTAGATGCTTAACTTAACACTGACATCTGCGTTATTTCAGTGCAACCTCAGTAAAGCACCAGCTAATGCCATAAAACAAAATTCATGCCACAAACTTTCCAAGACAAAACCCCAATCTAATCAGCTGTTCTTAAAACAAAGTGTTCCATCTTGGATTGGGCAGACACTAAGAAATCCAGTAAATAACACTACTAGACAAGACAGTCCAGGGAAAAATGAGGGCTGCTGTGAAGCTGAAAATGCAAAAATAAATGACACACAACAAGGATGACACAGAGTAAGAGAGCTTCACACGAGATGGATGTTACAAGACGGAACTGAACGTATCAAGATCTTGTAATGTCCATCTCGTGTGAAGTCTCTTGCTCTGTGTCACTCTAGGTGTGTGCCATTTATTTTTGCATTTTTAGACCAGGGTTGCCATTGAAGACAAAATCCTTTTCCTGAACTTTTGTTTGCTGGGGTCCAGGAGGTCAAGGAATAGATCTACTCTGCCTTCGTTATCAGTAAAATGTTCACAACAGCAGCCATCAAGTTTCTCCTCAAATTTCATTTCTAGAATTCCAGACAGATCCGGAAAACTGGCATCCCTGACAGTCGTTGCTATAGAATCCACTAGGAACTAGAACCAGAGGCAGGCCATGTGAGGCATGGTAGACAAGGGCCTGTGGAAGTCGGGACACACCTGGTGTGGAAGGAACCACCGAAGATGGCGCAAGATGAGGAAGTTGGAAATTGCTTGTCTAAGGCCTATACCTCTCAGGGTGAAAGCCTTTGATGACGATGTTAACTTTGTCCTTTACCTTCACTTAACCCTTTCGCTGATAGACGAAAAGCAGTGTTTGCTAATTTTCAACATTAATGGTGTTCCTTCGCTGGAGCTCAATTTTAGTTTTTAACATTAATTCACACATCACCCACATCTTTTCCATACTAAAATGAATAAAACGAGTTCTTCTCATCATTTCATTAAAAAAAAACCCACACCTTTTTTTGCAAAGATTCAGCTACGGATAGCTGGCAGTGAAAGGGTTAATGAAAAGAAAATGAAACCCAAAACTCATGTACGTTAACTTGCTAAAATGCAGAAAAATTATGAAGAGATCCTGCTTTACATTTATATAATATATTATATATAACCCAAGGCTAAAACCAAACGTTGACTAAAACTAGCACACAGCCTTCTTCACGATATCCAAATTAGCATAAATTTGCATACTGTACAGTAGTCATCATGTCAGAAGTTTTACATACTTTACATTAAGTACTCACTCAAGAACCAAGGACCCTTCACACAAGATTAAAAAACAGCATCACTAATCGTCAAAGATCCTCAGCACAGATGCTATCTGTCCAGTACCTCAACAACGATGACAACAACAACAGCAAATTCATCCGCATTAAAAACAACAACAACTTGGTCTTTATGTTATACTGAAGTCTGCCAGAATGAAAAAATGAATAGACGACATATCTGAACGTATAAATGTCACATAGTTAACATTGTACGTATAATGTATTCTGATAGGATGATATGTTGTGAAGCCAAGACAATGACATCTGTGAAAGACGTGCATTTTTGTAACAGGCCAAGCTGAGGACTTGCTGTATATATTCAAATGAAAAAAAAACATAATGAGCAGCTTTAGCTTATTCTAGGCAACTTTTGTGGTTGCCAGTGAACCTTTCAACAGCTGTATCAACACACTCCTACCAATACTGCCATGAATATTCCTGCACTATCCCCAAAGATGTTGAGCTTCTATTTGCTAGTACAAATGATCTTCATTCCTCTTCTATTTGCTAGTACAAATAAATGATCTTCATTCCTCTTCTATTTGCTAGTACAAATGATCTTCATTCCTCTTCTATTTGCTAGTACAAATAATCTTTATTCCTCTTCATTTCCTAGTACAAATAATCTTTATTCCTCTATGTTGTTCAGTTAACACTTGCAATCTGAGCGGCTGAAGTTGAGGGTCATATTCTGATAAAGTCCCCCACACCAAGATAAACCTTCCCTGGCACTCTGGCACATTCCACTGGGCAGTACTAGGGTTAATAACAAACACACCCTTTAGGCAGTTTTTCCTGATCTTCCCATCTTTTCAGACTTAATTAAAACATGATTTTTTTAACAGCTCGTGGACAATAAAAAACGTAGCTGACGCCTATATTTCCAACATCTACACCTTTAAAACTGTCTTAAAGTCTTTGTTACTCATGACATGCATACTGGCCAACACATCTGTGCAGCTTATCGCATTGCGTGTTACTCCAGATACAAACCAAACACTAACAACACAGCAGATATATACAGAACAGTCATACTATTTTATTTTGTGTATGGTAAGTCTATACATGCAAACACACTTTGCCGACATTCAAAATGCCACAGGCTGAATGAACTCTCTACAGTAATGAAGTCATGATTT
>JBDFRD010045199.1:0-14747 GCA_039654405.1 Bullina lineata | reverse complement strand
GACCTCAAGAGGTCTTGCCACCAACACGACTAAAAAATATCTGTCACTCCGAAATGCCAACCATGAGGCGAGAACTTAGGCCGTGCCTCATGGTATTTACACCTACACGTTTGGTTTTTCGTATGGTCACAACATGAGCACGAGCATGAGCATAAACACGAGCTGAGGAGTGAGCGTGTAGGGTATCCTTAACGGTGCCTAGATCTAGATTCTAACTCTAATTAATCCTAACTAGATCTAATATAGATCTAGATTTTTTTTTTATAGATTCTAGATCTAACATTCTCAGAATGATTCTGGCAATGTCAATGGACGGTAGGCTACCACGTATGGAAATCCTCTGATCTAGACTCTAGTACCGGTATCATCCTTGAACAGTCTCACCTCGTCATCTAGATCTATATCTTTAGGTTTCGAATTCATTTTGTGAATTCACAGCTGATGACTCGAAGGAAATGAGAATTAGGCTAGGCCTATGTCACCACATGTGTCTTTGTTTAGGCGAAATATTTCGTTTCAACTTGGATCTAGATCTAGTGATCTTTTGTAGCGAAGCCTAAGCCTACTTTTTTATAATCCAAATTGCCAAGAGCACCCTAAAGTAGCCATATCTTTTATTTTATTTTTGAAATTACAATAGGCATATTTATGTTCAATGAAATTATGAAACATTTATAACTCAATATTTTCTACCCAATATTTCAAAGATTAAGTTATTTCATCAACCGGTACACATTATAATTTTGTCTTTTATTTCAGAAAAAAAATACTAATTGAAAAAAAAAATCGGCTTGAAAAGCTTGGATTATCTGCCAACTTCCTCTTTAAGGAAAAATTAAAAATGGCCCCGCGTAAGTGCAAGTGCAAGGCATGTGTTGAAAAAAAATGTCCTCGAAATCAAATGTCTTTTACATGATTACCAAACAGCCCTCCTTCATTTTCTGAGAGGTGTACATTAATTTCATCGCTGCAACTTAATCGAAAAGTCGACGCAGGTCCGTTGACTACGGCTACGGACTGGCGCAGGAGAACCCAAACACAAACAATGCCTCCTGCTTTCAAATTACAGATCTTTACATCTTCAACGTTGATTTCATCCCTGCAAAGTTTACAGAAGAGTGAGAAAGTAGAAAGCTCAAAAGGGGCAAAGTGACATAGAGAAATCTATGGCAACTGGTTCAGAGCACAACCATGCTTGCTCACTCATACTCGTCTCATGCTTTCCAAATTAGGCCGCCTACAGTTTTTCTAGATGTTTTATGTACTGCATTTCATATAGATCTAAGCAGTGAGGAAGAGTGCATTTACTTTGTCAATATGTGGGATTATTTCCGAAATCTTGTCTGTGTTCTAACTAGAGAAGATTGTTGTGCGTTCCATCGATTCACAGAACGCGTTGCGCGATCAACGGATCGCACCTAACAGTTGCAGTTGTAATTGACAGTCAGATATGGATATGAGTACATTTCAGCCAAGTTGCGCACCTTTCTTCTTGATTGTCACTCCTAGCCTACTCTTAGTGGATATCTTCTGCAAACACATATTTATATAATATAGGCATACTAGGAGTCTTGTAACTTGTAACGCAACAGAAGTTTATCAATCGTTCTCAGATGTTGGGAGCTGCATTTTACTACAGTGTATACTGCCATCCTTCGCCTTCATATTGGGAACATGACCAAGCAAGTGCAAGAACTTTATTGCGGCATGAGGAACCCAAAAGTAGTGCAGGCTGCAGCTGTTCAGTCAGGTCTCATTTTCAAGCGTCAGTACAGTGGAGAGGACACCATCGTCTCAAAGATAAATCTGTGACAGATGTATATCTCAGCTTTTCTGGCTTAGCTGTAAGTATTTTTTAACTTGAACTATTGTTTGTTTGTTTTGTTTTTTTTTGTAGTAGAATAATCCAGTTGCAGGCATGGTGCTCAGACTCAGCCTAACATTTTTAGAAGGATAGATGTTTCTCTCTTTGACTATGAATAGATAGGCTAAGTCTTGTATTATTTTGAGTCTGGAAAAAAGAGAGATCTCTGACGATTTACCTGAGCACTATTTTTTTGAATGTTCAAATTTTTTTAACCGACAGATTTCTGTAAATGGCGTACCGTAAAAACCGGGGTGACTGCTACAAAATCAACATTTTCACTTCACTACCAAAGAAACGATAAGTGACGAAGAAGTTTTCTTTTGTTTTTCACACATGAGACATTGTCCACATCACATTTTTACAACAATAAAAATTGAAAACACTTTAAAATATTGGAATTAGAGATATATTTTAGTAAATTTTGCAAAATTAACAAATCGGGGTGACTTTGCAACGTAAACAAGTACCGTACGGTATCATACTGGTAACACCAATAACATGAAAATAAACCTGTACGATATGAAACACTTGTAATTGTAAGATAAGACTAAAATACTGTAATTAGTGAAATAGAAATTGACTAGAAGGCCAGAAAAATGTTCCTTGACTTTTTTTTTCTTGGGGGGTTCCCACTTTTCGGAATCTGCAAAATCGGATGACCAGGAATCATCATTAAATATAAGGGTGGGAATCAAATATAAAAATAATATTAATATGGAGACGGCATAGTGTTGCTTGCTGCACTGGTGAATTGTGTGCACCCAGTATCGGCTTCTGCTTAACCTTCGTTTTCTGAACCAATACAAAATCATTCATTGAAGGATTCCTTCTTCGTCCATCTTGCTCGGTGACAAGCTATAAAAATTATAAGGGGAGCGGCCCGGGAGTGGCTTCCACTCTGTCTCCTCCAGGCCGCATGCTCGCCCCTTTTGGGGCCTCCAAGAAACGTCCAAGTCGCCTTCAAGCAGCACCCACTCCGCGTGCACGTTTAGACACCGCTCCACTCCTTTCTTCAAGATGATAGCTACTCCTTGGTGGTGTTTGTCCATTATATCTCTCCCAGAATAGAGGATGGTTTCACCTGTATTTGTGATTATCTTGCCACATACAGTCCATCTACATTCACTTACACCTAAGATGTGAAGGTTGTACCTTTTCATTTCCATGACTACCTGTCTCGTACATTGTCCTAACATTCCAGTATCCTAGTCTCGTCTTTGTCTTGGTGTCAGGTCCACCAGTAGCACACTTGTGACTTTTCACCTCCGTCCTGGTGAAACCCGGAAGGCGCTGTCCTTTTTGACCCGGGCGACGACCGAGCCGGTATGGTTGGCCTTCTTGCTGTTTCTATAACAACAAGTCCGGGTTGTTAGCCAAAAGTGAGCTGCTAAGCTGTCTGTGGCTTTAGATCTATTTAATGACGCATTTGGTACGAAAATGAACTGTTTTCATTGTATACTGAACGAAGATTAGTGTGAAGACAGGAGTATTAGACACGACTTATTTTGTCTTATGCCTCTGTATCCCTGGAGGAACATAGGGCCAAAGCAACACTTTTCCATTGGACTCGGTTTTGGGGATCTCTCTTCAGCTTTGTCCACGATATACCAGCAGTCTTGATCTCTGCCTCAGTGCTTCTTCGCCATGTCTGCCTAGGTCTTCCCACTTTCTGTTTTCCACTCAAGGCTTTGTCGGTGATGTTATTTTGATGCTTTCTCAGAGTGTGTCCAATCCAACCCCACTTTCTTCTCTTGATCTGGGTCAATATTGGGGTTTGTTTTGTGCGTCTCCACAACTCTTCATTTGTTATTTCTCGGGCCATCTGATCTTAAGTGTGTGCTTCAGGCATCTGTTTATGAAGTTTTTGAGTGTTAGTCCTGGTTGTTCTCCATGCTTCTGACCCGTACAGCAGGACGGACTTAACGTTCGATTTAAATATCTGTATTGTGTTGTGAAGTGAAAGGGCTGAAGAAGCCTTGACTGGTATGAGTGTGTTGAAAGCATATATTGCTTTGTTCGGCTTTTTATGTCCTCATCGGCCCCACCATCCTTGTCAACCACACTGCCAAGATAGGTGAACTGTTTGCTTTTTTTATATACATGTATTCTCCCCTTCTAGGTGGAGAGGGGTTGCGTGTTGTTCATTTATCCTCATTGTTTCCGTTTTCTGGATGTTGATATGTAAGCCTGTCTTTGTTGCTTCCTCTGCTAGTTTCATTAGCTTGGTTTGTGCCTATTGATACCGGTGTGATAAGAGGTAGATGTCATCGGCAAAGTCCTGGTCTTCTAGATGCTTGGTGAAGTTCCATTGTATGCCAGTTCTTCTACCTGATGTCGAAGCTAGCATCACCCAGTCTATGACTGGTAAGAAGATTATTGGAGACAGCAGGCATCCTTGTCGCACACCAGTTTCTACATTGAAGGGCTCTGTGAGCTTTCCATTATGTTTGACTTGGCAGGTGGAGTTGTCATAGAGTCTCTGTATAATGCTGATAAATGTGTCTGGTATTACTTAGTATCGCATCAGTTTCCAAATGATCGATCTATCCACATTGTCAAAGTCAAACGCTTTCCGGAAATCAACAAAGGTCATGTAGAGTGAAGTCTGAAATTCCAGGGATTGCTCAATAATAAATCTTAGGCTATTTCGTCTGTGCATGATTGCCCTTGCCTAAAGCCTGCTTGCTCTTCTCTCAGTTTATCATCCAGTGTTGTCTTGGGCCTTTCCAGTATAATTCTAGACAGGGGCTTGCCTGGTACAGAGAGTAGAGTTTTATGCCTCTCCAATTACCGCAGGATGATAAGTCTCCTTTCTTTGGAAGTTTTACAAGATATTTTTCCACATGCACGGTTCAGTTCCTGGCTTCGCTAGCGAAGGTCATTTACCAACCGTTGTTACTGACACCAAACACCTAAACTAGTGATCAGTAACATGTTAAATGTTGTGTACAAGCATATTTTAAATACTATTGACTAATTCGACAGTGTAACCATGCATATTTAATAATAAATTAAGAGCGAAATCCTGAGGAGAGCAATAATAACAACAGTGAAAAAAACAAACACATGTCAAGGAGAGTAAGGTCAATAACATTGAAAGCAGCAACATAGAGGGACAGTTATTTAAAAAAAACAACAAGAGGAAGGAGCAATCGAGAAATAACAATTAGAGCAGGAAAAACAATCATTAAAAACTATGCATGTATCATCAACAAAAACAACCTTAAAAATAAAACTTAAACAAAGATGAAAGCCACTGCCTGACAAGTTCATGAGACGAAACATTCAGTGGCATGGAGAACATCACATTGCATTATTATTATTGTTAGAAAAGCCAAGGGGTGTAGGGTGGGACAAGAGGAAGCACTGAAAATTTATAATGTTCACTTAGTTATTGTAGATAATTTGAATTAGATATATTATCTAGATGCTGGGTGAACATAAAAGAAACAGAAGAAATAAGCTACATAAAGATGATAGATTGATAAATACAAAAATAACAAGTAACAAGGAGGCAGATAAGATGCAGAGAACAAGGGTACTGTGTATTAAATGTCTAAATCAACTCACCGGATTTCAGGGCAGTAACTACTCAGCTAATTATGCCTTTTGAGTGATGTCTGGTATAGAGCTGAATTTCTACGTTGGTCTTTTTCTAAATTATGCAAGCAATGCAGAAGAACATTTGCCAGTCGTATGAGAAGTTGAGGCGGTATATTTCCAAAAGAATGATATGTGCTAATGGTTGAAAGAATGCTCACTAGCTTTTTGTTTTGCACTCTTTATAAAGCACAGGCCTGTCCGAACCAACTCATAGTACACGTGTGTGGAACTTTTAAAGAACCTCGTGACACCTCATCAATGAAATCTTTCACTTCAGCTGTTAAAATAGGCTCATCTTCTTGGAAAGTCAGATGCTGCTCACATTTTTTCCAACCAGCCAGCCACATAGGCAGATGCATTTGAACATTGGAAACGCAGTTCTCAATGGCAAATATGCGTCTTTATAGGTTAGGTCATCACATGTGTGAGGCTGGGCACTCGTTATGTTTCTAATGATTCCAAGTAGGAAGCGGCAAACCATGCCAAACGCTTTTTAAATGCTGTAAAGACATCTCCTGATTGCACAAACGCATTGGCGCCTGTTGATTGCCTATACACTGAGAATTCTCCTTCAATCATGTCACTCTGGAGTTTGCAAACCCTCTAGACAACAGGTACATGTATCTAGATCTAGAATCTAGGTCTATTTACAAACATAAATCATGCCTTCTGTTGTTTGCACCAAGGCTTTCTTGGTGTCATGAGTTATACATTTCACACGTTTTTGTCTATGGCCAGACTCAGCTTCTTTAAAAAGATTGTTTTTAAATGCTTGAAGATTGTTGGAATTGGAATTGCCATCTTGCACAGAACGATTGGGGTCTTTCATTCGGATGTTTTGTCCCTTCGCCGACACATTTACAATATTCCACCAATCAAAAATTTGTTTGATTAAATTGGCTGTTTCAAAATTCCCACGGAGTCTTAGTGCAGCAACAACTTTATCATTAATTACACTGAGCAAATCCAGAATCAGAATAAAATTCCAGTATTATCCACAAAAAACACATCCATCGTTCATATTACCTCGCGCCTCGCACGCAGGGACCCTATAACTCATGGTAGCGTATCCGCGACAAAAGAGTCCGCGGTTCCTGCTCTAAAATGTTCATGGTTTCACTTCAAATACTTTTATAACACGTTAGTACATTTTATTTACACATAGGAATTATATTATTAGCGTAATACAATATAATCTTCATAAATGCTAAAACTAAATACAATGTACATTATTACGCGTGACGACGACTTTCAGGCTTGGATTGACACAAATGATTTAGAAGTGTAGGCCTAGATTTCTAGGCCTAGATTCTAGTTGTAGCCAAACGATACTACATTACGCCAAAGTTTAAAAACAGTGACGCTAGTTCTAAAAATAGAACATATCCCACCAATTAATTGGATGGCCTTCGCTAGCGAAGCCAGGAACTGATTGTTGTTCTTGTGGTGTATGTCGCCTGCGAACAGAGCGCATCAAGCGGCCAGGAACCAAAGACTATAGACGCATTTATAGTCTTTGCAGGAACTGAGCCGTGCACGTCCTGTTTTATAGTAGGCTAGTCCTTGGCTTGATCTCTTTTCTTTTACTGATGAGGTCCCAGGAGTCAACATAATTTTTTTAAGACGCGCAGACTGATCTTGCGAGTATTTTACGGACCCTTACCTTCAGGATGGACTAGATAAGATATCCCTATTTAATTAATGTATCTGAGATAAAAGTAAGTCCTGCAGCTTTGCATTTAGATCTAGATATCTAATTTCGCATCCCTAATTATGTTATAAAAACGGATAGGCCTAGATCTAGATAGATATAGACTAGTTTATTACAGAAGAAGAAGAAAAAAACATAAAAGTCAGCCTTTGAGGCCTCCGGCTGGAAAAAAAGGTTAGTGAAATAAAGAAACAAAATGTTCGGAAAATGAAAAAGCCATGACCTCAAATGATTGTATCAAGACATAGGCCTAGCCTATCTAGCCCGACATGGGTGTAGCTTAAAATCAACTTAATGTTTGGAGATTTAGACAAATATAGAGTCTTGATCTATAGATCTAGGCCTAGCTAGATGAAATAATGCTAAATTGCGTCAATATCGACTGGTCAAATTTGATGATCAATGATAAGTAAAACTGGATCACGCTTAAAAGTAGGCTAGGCCTATGATGCTATTTTCTAAAATTCGGGGCATTTTTTTTACAGACTTCAATGACACCTGCCAGCCAATCAGAAAACAGGCTGCAGTGTCGTTTGGTGGATAAGCTTAGATCAAGATCCGACATCTAGATCTAGAATCTAGGCTAGAAGCGTGTTTTCTACTCGTTTTCTTTTTCACTTTACTTGTGTGGCTTTCGAAAAGTATCCGTGGAGAGATCTCGCACAAACGACGGTAAGTAGAGTCACGTAGATATGTGGTTTTTAATTTTGTAAACTTATATTCCTCCCCCTCAGAACTTTCTCGTTTCATTTTTAAAAAACACCATCCCCCAAGCACTTGTAGATATCTAGGCCCTATTGTAAGTATCTAGAGATCTAGATTCTAGATCTAGCCTATTGTAACAATAATATTTTTACACTCAAAATCGTGATGAATAAGATTTATTAGATTGTGTAATTATTCAGAAAGAATGATTTACTCTCCCCCTACTACTGCTTATTATAACACTTTGTTAGCTCTCAGCATAAATAACTAGAATCTAGAAAGATTGTCTCATAAAGTCTCAAAGATCGGAGTGCATTCTTGGTCTTCCCTCGAAAGGTAGCATAGACTCGTCCCTCATTCAATAACAACTCGGCCCGGTTGCACGAGGCCTAGGCTAGAGGCCTAGATCTAGAGTCTATATAAATGGGATGAACCGGTTACGTTTGGTAGTATGCTAGATCTATTTAAATCTAGACTTTGTTGGCCAGTAGATCTAGAAATCTAGATCTAGATCTAGATATATAATAGATTCTAGAGTATGCGCCACAGCGTAGGGGCCCTATCGATAAATCTAGAGATATCTTTATAGATCTAGATCTATCTAGATCTAGATCTAGATCTAGATCTAGAAATATAGATATAGATAGATCTAGCCGTACGCCTAGACTATTTAAATTTATCACAGCTTATCACAGCTAGATTTCTAGATCTGAGAAAGATGCAGCATGTTCCATTCAATTTCAACGCATGCAGGCTAGCTCTGGGGCCTAGCTCATGAATACATTAAGCTTACCGATCTAGATAATGTAGATAGATCTAGAAATAGTGTCTAGATCTAGATCTAGAAGGGTTCATTCCTCTCAGCAGAGTGGTTGAAGACGAACTATCAAAACTGATAGGGATCTAGGCCTATCTGCACAAATACATTGCGTGTGAAAGAGGCACGCTTCTTGTGTGTAAAGTCATCAAAGCTAAGGAATTCTGAGCGAAAAGAATTAAGACTTCATTTTTGAAATGGTGCACCCGACAATGCTCACAGGCAGCCCACCATTGATCCGAACTCTCAACCAGCTTCACGCAACAGGTCATCACTACCCAAAAGCCCAATTAAACGATGAAACTCCACTCTGTATGCTATCACGACTAGTGAATTAAGACCTGAATCAGCTACTATTATGAGGACTAGGCATGGACACTTTTTCATTTTAAAAAAATACCAAAAAAGAGAAGGTAGGTGCAGGGTTGGGAGAGTCGCTCTCAGATATGATAGAAACATAGATCTATAAATCTAGATCTAATTATGAAGGGTTTCATCACAAATTTACCAAAATGAGAAAATAAAGTGTTTTTTAACTGAGACGTATAGATTTATGAACTCCAGGTTCTGGTTCTTGATATTCATTCACAGTACACATAAAGCACACTTAACACACAAGAAATCATAAATCTAAGGCAAGTGACTGTATGACAAACCCACTGGTCTGTAACATAATAATGTTGCATCCAAACATGTTCTTGTATAAAAAAAAGCAATTTAAAAACAGTTAATGATAGTGAAATACAGTGGAACTTCTGGCATAAGACCTCTGTGTTTACTACATCTATAATAACACATTATAAAATTTGATATTAAAATCAATATTTTCTGATTTCTTTTAAACAATATTAATGACATACAATTATATGTTAATCCATCCCCAAAGCCTTTTAGCAGTCTTACTGTAAAGGTCTCTCTGTACACAGAAATGATAAATAACTTACCACACTGTAGCAAGTAAATTTATGTTAATCCATTCCCAAAGCCTTTTAGCAGTCTTACTGTTAAGGTCTCTCTGTACACAGAAATGATAAATAACTTACCACATTGCAGCAAGTAAATTATTCAGCAAGCTGCGCCTTCTTGATAGAGGTCTGGTCTAGAGCTGAATTTCTTTGGTGGTATTTTTCCAAATAAAGCATTCCGTGCAGAAGAACATTTGCTAGGTGACGCTGCAAATGTTTAGAAGACAATCCAAAACCATAGTATGTGTTTATTGTGAATAGAATGTTAACATGTTTTTCCTGACAGCATGCTTTGTGTTTGGATCGCTTCACATTATAGCATAAACCAGTCTTTACGAACTCATAAGTGCACGCATGGGGAACTGTCAAATAACTTCTAGAAACTTCTTCAATGAAATTTTTCGCTTCATCGTCAGGAAAATCCAAATGATTAGCACATTTTTTTACATCCACCTCGCCACATACGCAGCATCATTCTCTTCTGTGTCATGCCATTGAGAACACACCCTGAAAAGGTGACTGTTGGGCGAATCTTCACTTCACTTCGTCAACTAATAAAAAACATTGTTTCTTTGTTTTCTGAAAAGTTTTTTCTGGTCAGCGTCTGTAGATGAGATGAGAGACTGCAGCGATTCAATCGCAAAGCAGTTATCTGCCACTGTGAAGGCCTTGTACAGGAGCTGAAGCTGCCATGTAAGAAAGTTGAGTTTCTTGCCTTTGGAAGCATTGAGAGACACTCGGGTTTGAACTTCTTGAAGAGTCCCCACCACTTTTTTAACTACATCATCCACAAGTAGCTTACAATTAATCACAGAGTGCACAACCTCATAGAATTGGGAGTAGGAAGAGAGACCATTGTTTGGACTTAAATTAATGTTACCCAAAGGTACGTTAACCCCGTTTGAAAGCTGAATGGGTAAGAGGTGAACATAATGATTGACATGAAACTCTCCCTGTAATCGTCTGTCATAAAAATGCACACGTTTGTCTTCTGAACGAGATATAAGGAGGTTTTCATACTTTTTGACTAACTCTTTATCTGGAGAAAATTCAGAAAACGAAGTGACTCTTTAACTTTAAAGAAAATATGTCAGCTGCTGATCCTCAGCTTTTGGCTGGCGAGGACGGAGTGCTGGTTTTTGTGGTGGCAAACAAGAAGCAGGAACATTAAAAATACTTGGTGTTACGAGTATGTCCTCCTGGTACGATTATCAAGTGTGTATCCGTAGATCAATGCCTTTCACAAATAAAAAAAAAAATTCAAAGGATCAACCACAAAATTCTCCCGTTGGGGAAGAACGTTCAACCATTTGTTTTTCCTGGTTATCTTGAGGATGTCTAAAAGATTCTAGAGGTCTAGTTACATTTACAACTGACAACACCACACTTGTTTTGGCATCTTGAGAAAATACAAATTACAATTCACACAACTTTCAAATAGATCTAGAATCTAGATTCTAGATCTATCCATTAGAATTTGGCTATCCACCAGAAAAGTAACAGTAGATTCTACATCACTTTTTCACATTTCCCGCACGACCATAATACTTGTTCCGGATGGAACACATCCGGGAGAAAAAATAGTAGATCTAGTCTACACAATTTTTTTTATTCAAAATTTAAAGTTTAACATGTTTGATACACAAAAAACATATATAACCACGGACAAAACGATCAAGTAAATGTTCTAATTAACTTAAATGCCTTTATTGTAATCGGATTTTACTAAGTAAGATAACTACGCGAAATTGCACGACACATGACAATGTGTATTAGGCCTAGGGCCTACCCTAGTAGTGGGTCTAGGGTATTACCCCAGAAACAGTAGTGGGTCTAGGGTATTACGTTCGTCCTAAAAATAGATCATTCCTCGGAATCTGGGTCAAAGCACTGGCCTCCGCTGGTGTAGCCAGAACTTCGGCTCTACGCCACAGACAAATGAAAGAACTCTATTTTGTCATCTGTGGCTCTGCGCGCCCTGTTGTATAGATCTAGTACATGTAGTCCTTGCATTGTACATATATAATGTACTTATAATCTTTGTGCTCAAGAAAACTGCGGAAAGTCCTAAAAGAAACAGTTAGATCTAGATCTAGATCTAGTTGTTGTTTTTTTTAACTCTGAGCATGCGTACAGGACTGTCAATATTCGTCGCTATCTTGTCACTGTCAGAACGAGTTGTGTCGTCATAAGTCACTGTTGTCTTAATTAAGAATGTTTGTGTAGTACATGTACGTGTATTGAAAAACTTCTCGTGGGGCGCAAAATGTCTGAAAGAATTTTCAAACATATTATAGGCCTATATAAAATATCAGTTTGTTTTTGCATGCTTCAGAGCAGACACGAGGAGAAGAGCTGAAGGATTACTGCTCCCATCTCTTGCTAACTATTGCAGATAACAAATCTGCTTCTCGTCCGCTCCAAACTGTTTATTTCCAGAATCCTTTCATCGCTGGTTTTGAATAGTCAGGCTTTTTTGAAGTAGCATAGCAAACATGCTTATGTTCTTATTTTGCCCGAAGCAAGACTCTGAAAATAAGCGAAGCTCCGACTTCTCTTGAAGATGCCTCATAGCCACATGACATAAAAAAAAAAAGAAAGAACGAAGAGCTGATGTTTTCATATTCAATTCTTTCCTGTTTTCATTTCCTGCCATGCATACAGATGGATCACCGTGTGTGTGGGGATGTCGCAAAGAATTGCTCCCACCGTATATCTGCGTGATCGTATGAGGCGACTAAAAGACCAAATATGCGGTTGCTCCCGATACTGAGCTTCCTGGTCCTCTTGAACTAAGGGTTAACACCCCTATTCTGTAAAAACAAAGTTACAGAAATACATACAAGGAAAAAACACACTAAAGTCTTGGGAGAATTTGAAGCTTTCGACGAGGAGCGTATGATGCCCAACGGTCAAACCCGCAAGTACACCACTGAGCACATGCCTCCATCTTCGAACAAGGATCTCCCGATTGGTTCGTGGAACGTTAGGAAGGACTCTATACGAGGCTGGGAAGACTGCACAATTCACAAAAGAAATGCAGAAGTACCGTCTTGTAATACTGGGAATCAGCGAGACCCACTGGAGCCAAACTGAACAAAAGAAGACCAGGACAGGGGAGTTGATGGTTTACTTAGGACATGAAGACACGGGAATGCATAGGAATGGAATGGCAATCATATTGAACAAGAGAGCCCAGAAAACATTCAGAGGATGGGAGGCACATAGGCCGAGGATACTGAGGGCTTCATTTACAACAAAGAAGAAAAGAATCAATATCAACATCTTACAAGTCTGTGCCCCGACAAATGACGTACTGATGAGGACAAAAACAACTTTTATGACAAACTACAAGATGTGATGGACAAACTTCCAAAGAAAGATGTCAACATTATGATGGGCGACATGAACGCCAGGGTTAGAAGGAGCAACAACAGCTACGAACAGGTGATGGGAACACGTGGGCTAGGAGAGGCAAATCGCAATGGAGAGAGGGCGCCAACAACAGCAGTGTGATAGGTGAAACAATATTCCAACATAAGCGGGTACACAAAGCCACATGGGTATCACCGGATGGAAGAACAGAAAACCAGGAGGAAAGTCAAAGAAGAACTCGGACCAAAGTCACACAAGAACAAAGACTGGATTACACAGGAGTCCTTAGACATGGTGGAAGAAAGAAAGAAACTGAAGGCTTTAGTCAACAACAGCAGGATCAGAGCAGATAAGATGGTGGCATAACAAGTATATGGAGAAGTCAATAGAAGAGTAAAGAAGACCATTCAAAAGGACAAGAACACCTACTTGGAAGAATTAGCAGAAAGAGCAGAGAAAGCAACGGCAGACGGCCACATGAGAATAGTACACCAAATCACGAACCGAAAACTCTCTCAGGGAAACGGAGCAGCAATACTACCAGTGGAAACTTAGATGGCACTCCCATCTTTGATAGAGAGGGGCAACTTAATGGATGGAAAGGTCACTTCAACCAACTTTTGAACAGAGCAGCACCAGAGAATCCACCAGAGATCTTACCCAAGAACTGCCTATAGAAACTGGACCTCCATCAAAGGAAAAAAATAGCAAAGTCGATTTCCCAAATGAAGTCATAGAAGGCAGTAGGGCCGACAGCATTCCTCCACAAGCTCTTAACGCTGACATACCAACTATAGTGGAGATACTGCAAAGCTTATTTGACAAGATCTGGAAAGAGGACAAAATTCCAAATGAATAGAAAGAAGGACACATAATTAAACTCCCAAAGAAAGGCGATCTGAGCAACTGCAATAACTACCGAAGGATCAGCCTCCTGTCTATACCAAGGAAAGTCTTTAACAGAATCATCCTCAACGGAATAAAAGATGTAACAGACAGGAAACTGAGAGACCGAAATGCTGGATTCAGAAAGAACGGATCCTGTGCAGACCAGATAGCCACTCTGAGGATTATTGTGGAACAATCAAAGGAATGGAACTCGTCATTACTCATCAACTTCATCGACTTTGAAAAAACATTTGACAGTGTGAATCGAAGTGTACTGTGGAAAACCGATGCACCATTACGGAATCCCAGAGAAAATACAGTGGAATCCGGATAACACCTCGGGACCGAAAAAAAGTGTTCACTTTAAACGAGGTTGACTTTATCCATTTTCAGGGGACAAAACCCAAAGATAATAAAAACAGATGCGATTGGATTTTGTCCCTTGTTAGGAAACCCCCGGTGAATGGTGAGCGATGAAACGGTAGTAAACTTAATGAGTCCCTTTGTTTCATTGCACGGGCCAAGCGCGGTTGAACAGCACCAACAGGCTAACGTCTTTATCGATCCATACTGACCTAGAAAACACTTTCACGGGGAAACAAAATACTAACATTTCATTAGCTGATATTCATCGGACAGCGAATAGTGTGAACTCATTCTAGATAATATCTTGTTACGCTGCGCGAGACCAACGGTTGTGGAAAATGCCGTGGGGAAGCACTATCTCCCACCCCTACTCTACCCACCTCTCTCTCTCTCTCTCTCTCTCTCTCTCTCTCTCTCTCTCTCTCTCTCTCTCCCTCTCTCTCTCTCTCT
>JBDFRD010045088.1:0-14753 GCA_039654405.1 Bullina lineata | reverse complement strand
CTCTCTCTCTCTCTCTCTCTCTCTCTCTCTCTCTCTCTCTCTCTCTCTCTCTCTCTCTCTCTCTCTCTTCTTTCTCTATCTTCTCTGTCTGTCTGTCTGTCTTTCTCTCTCTCTCTCTCCCCCTCTCTCTTTTGCTTTATTTCTTTCTCATCATTTATGAAGTTGAATAAAAAGCGATTACATTTTTTTCCAGCCGGAGGTGAAACTGGTAGCTACTGACAACGCTCAACATTTCTTCAAGAAAGAAGACATATCTGTTGAAATGAACACAGACAAGAATTTGTGGGATGTAAGCGCTTGTACCTTTTCGAATATACCATGTGCATTTTTGTAAATAGCCTGAAGATGGAGACCAATAAGTGGCAGTTATACTCTCAGCCCATTACAGGGAGTATTTGTGTTCTTTTTTTTACTAAGACTGTCTCCTCTGTAATAACAGTAGTAAGTAAGTAAGTGGGTCTGTACAGTCACTCACGAAAGTGCAAATAGACGGATGCTACACTAAAGTATGTGCTTACAGAATTGTATAAAAGCTTCACATTTTTCATAGTGTTGGGATGTGGTGCCAAGTGTCAAAGTTGCTCTTCACAGACACACACACACACACACACACACCTACACACACACACGCATGCACACACACACCTACACACACACACACGCATGCACACACACTCACACGCGCGTGCACACACACTCACACGCGCGTGCACACACACACACGCGCGCGCACACACACACACACGCGCGCGGGCGCACACACACACACACACACACCAGAAAGCTATAGAAAACCATGTTTGGTAAAGAAACATTCCTGCAGCGTCCGTGAGGCCCATAGAGCCAAGAGCTTATTCTGGTGGAACAAAAGATTTTTGCATCATCTAGAAAGAATACTAATATGTCCGTTTGTGTTTGCTCAATCGAATCTGCAAGATACAGCGAAGGCATTTGTTGGTGAAAACTTGCAGGTTTTTTTTTACAAGGAAACAAACATATAAATGAATAACGCTAACTGCCAGGCTTTCCTGGCCCATAAACATCTGAATGGCTGCTACTTTCTCCCACCACACAAACTGTTGTGCTTGAAAAACACTTGTTTGGGGTTGTAATATGATTTGCAATGCGTTTATTGTATGCAAGAGTAGCGAATCTTCTTTGTTTGGCTGTAAGCTTGTGGAGTTTCTTCGTGCAGAAAGTGTTATATACAGTCGACTCCACACAAGTCGATGTCACCTAAGCTGATTTTCTGGATGAGTCGATCTGTTTCCGAGAACCTCGAGTTGCCTCTCATTCTATAGGCCTACTTGGGCACGGTTAGGTTATTGATGGACGGGTTGATCTTATCGATAAGTCCATGTTTTTCTGACTCCCCCCGAGACATCTACTTATATTAAATTTATAATGATTTTTTGGTGCCTTGTGTTTCTCACTAGACATGGACAAAATGGACAGACCCTGTGCTGCACATTGACCTTGCAAAGTGGGCTGACATGTATTTTATTGCTCCCCTTGATGCTAATACTATGGGCAAATTGGCCAGTGGAATCTGTGATAATTTATTGGTAAGAGGAGTAATTACTCTCGTAATTGATGTTGATGATGATGATGATGACGATTTGAAAGTCGTGGTGATAGATAACAGTAACAGGTAGAAATAGAAGTAAAATGATTTTTTTTAATTTCTAAATTACCTGATAAATCAAAAAGCGATTGTTGATGGTTTTGAATTTTTGTACATATTTTATTTTTATTGCCTGAAAATTTGACATGCTTTAATAATGTCTCTTACTTGACTTGACTCTCAGGAACATAGAACCTCAACGACTCTCCTCCAAAAGATGGGTCATTTGTTTAGACCCTTTTCAATTAGATTCTAACGCATATATGATGATAAGATAATTGTACAGGTAGTTATTTTGTGAAAATAACATAATAATAATAACAATAATGATAATAAAATTAATAATAATAATACTAATAATAATGATAATACATGTAATAATAGAAAGAACGGAGGAGAACAAAATGAAAAGGATGGAAAGAAGCTAAAAATCACATAAAGAAACATTTGTTCAGCAAGTTAGCATGTCTACGTTTGCAAGCTCCAAAAACGAGTTTCTTCACACCATTTAGACCTGTATTTTCTTTGAGCGGCAAAAAAAAGTTCAGATAAACTACAATATTACTGCACAAAACTGCTTTGAACTTGAACTGGCAAGATGAAACGGGTATATATATTATGTTACCTAGATCTAACTGCTCATATAAATCAAATCTATTCTGTTTTTTCTCAAGTAATGCGGTAGATCTAGATCTAGATCTTCCAGCGAAAAAAAATCCATATTATTGCAGCACAATTTTTATTTTGAACTGGCAGGTCAAAACACGCATATTTTACCTAACTGCTCATTTATTATAGGCTACATCAAATCTGTTGTTTTTTCTCAGACGTGTGTTGCTCGTGCATGGGACCCAGAGAAGCCTGTGGTGTATGCTCCTGCCATGAACACACAAATGTGGAACCACCCGATCACGGCCATTAACAGAGAAATGTTGAAGAGCTTTGGCTATACTGAAGTGTCGCCCATCAAAAAGGAAATGGCTTGTGGAGATATAGGTAATTTATACTGGTTTAATTAACAGCAATTAAAATTTGCAAAGTTTGTGGACAAAAACGTATCGCTAAGGTGCATATATCAGTACTTGTAAGGTCTTTATGTTTTGACATTTGACGCTTCAATGAACTCGGTCCTAATATTTCTGACCAATGTGATTTTTCACTGTTGGAAAAATGTGAATGCCAAAACTGAACAAGAGAAATATGGATATTTCCAAACTGTTCCCAATGTTACAGCATTAACTGGGCATTGGAAAACTGATTTTAATGGAAATCACTAACTTTTAGAAATTTTTAGACAATTTTCTCATGGATCAATAATAGCTATTGCACGTGTAGTTCAATTTTCCATTAGTTTGGCCGCGCCGTGAAAAAAGTGAGTTTCAAATCCACTGGAGTTTATCCGTGATGTTTTAAATACGAATATAGTACTTTATTTAAAAAATGTTTCAACCCTTTAAATAACAATAGCCGATATATCAATTGGTGAATTTGATCACAAATTTGTTTCTTTAACTTCCCGATATGCTAAAGCAACTAGGAGTGTAATAATACATTGTATTTTTTTATTACAGTAGGCCTACACATTTCTAAACACACTGATACTAGTGATAGCTCATGTGGGTTAGTGTTAGTATTTTGGCTGTAAACTGGATTTACATTGAATCCCTCTAAATCATTATGGGTGTTCCAGAAACAAGTTTGGTATACATCAGTAAAATTCTGGTCCTGAAAGAGTTAATGTTGTACTGTATAAAAAAATGTTTCTTTCCAAAAAAAAAAAATCCTTAGCCTAAATCTATGTTTTTCTTGTATTTATTTTGCTCAAATTGTGCAGCTGCGTCAGGGTTTACTAAGCGAGAAAACAAGTTAACAAGGAAATTTTACTACAGTATAGGTTTAGAACATCATGAGAAATTCAAGTAAAAACCTTTCAAGTTCAAGCATGAAGTATTGCGCACTGCAGAAAACATTTTCAATTCATTTAATATTCTTAACCGAATAAAAATGAGTCTGATCATTTTCTTAAAACGTAGGTCTCACTTGCATTTTCCAGCGTTGTGTGAACAATTGAAAGAATATTGTAAAACTTAAAAACTACAAAAATAAAATCACAGTGCAGTTATTGTTTGTGAATTGAAACACAGTCTTGAGGCAAATAAAGTCTTCACTGCACCTTCTAAAAAAACAAAACAAAAACAAATCAGTAAAAATATTGAGCAGGTGAAATAAAATAGTACCATCTTAGTTGTTTCGAAAAAAAAGGCAAAAAAAAAAAAGGAATTTTAAAAGCACAGGAAAAATACATTCATCACACGTTTACATTTATTTCCAGCATTTGGCGGTCTGGCTACAGTCCCTGCCTTAGTCGCTGCAGTGGAAGAAGTCCTTGCGAATTTATAACAGTGTGGTTGAACCAAGAAAATTCTACATTTTCTCCATGGGTTGAAAGCAGAAAATTCCCAATGCCATAATAATTATTGTGACACTGACAGTGACGTAAATGAGTTGAAGCCACTAAAAAGATCCGTTTCTCATTTCTTCATGTTGTATATTATATTATATTTTTATTATGTATTCACTTGATAATGCCACAAATAATAGTTTTAAGCAAATCAGGAATGCCTGTTTTTTTTTTTTAATTTTTGTTGTTTCCTTTATAACTTTGTTATCATCAAAAACAGTTCAGTAAAATAAAACTGTTGTTAAACTGAAAAAATTGATAATTTAAGTCAAAAAATGATTCAAATGGTTTGTGCCACATACATTCAGCAGGAAAAATGGACACGTCCATTACTAGTGCTTACCTCCATTTTAGTTACTGGTTTAAAAACTATTGCTGAACATAGTTTTTGTTGCTTTTGTAACTTATATAAAACTATGGCCACAGTGTTGTGCATGTAATATACATATTTACAAGATTCACCGCTTTTTTTGTGCATTTTTTCAGCTTCCCTGCAGCTTTCATTCACCACTTTTTTTGTGTGCATTTTTCAGCTTCCCTGCAGCTTTCATTCACTACTTTTTTTTTCATTTTTGATATGATTGAAGATTAAGTCATGGCATACATGAACATGGACAGAAAAATAAATCACACAAACACTTCATTGTGCTGAGCTCCTTTATTGAAATCATGAATCCTCAGAAATATGAGCAGTGTTATACAGGACACCTTAATCATCAATGATTCAGACTGCATAAAAAAAAAAATCTGAAGAGGAATTACAATGGTGACTGAAAATTCTACCATGATTAATGTCAATTTAACTTCCAATACTCCTTGTGATGATTACACATGTTAGATAGTTAAATTTTCAATTAGACCTGAAACATCGTAAAACAAAAAGAAGAATATAACTATCTTTTTGCCCCACCAAATTTTTTTTCTTCAGACTATGGAAAAATATTATGGTTAAAAAAGGATTAGTGTAGAGTAAAATTGTGTATTGTTATTCGTATTGAGAATAGGATAATAAATAAAAAGTTTTATTTCAAAAGACAAACGAAATTAGATAATTTTCAAACTCATCTTCATAACATTTAATATTAAATCCAAATCTGAAAACCCTATTCTGTTGGTCCTGTCTCCAGTGAAATAAGGTCAACACAGCTCGATAAAGTTATATGATATGGATGCATTCATTTGTGCATTTTTCTTTAGTCTGCAAGAAATCTGGAAAAAAAAGTGAATGAAGTGAGTAATGTCGAACATTGGTTTGTCTTTGTGTATTTTTACGGGCTAGCTTCATTTGGTTGTGTTTGCTAGTTTGCAAGAAATCTGGTCAGAGCCAGAAAATTCAAAAGATCGATTTAATGCATGACTGAGTTCCTGGGCACAGAAAGTATTCTAGTATTACCACATGATCATGGAAGAGTATTCGCACAAATCCTCATCATGTGACAGAAATAAATATGTAAGGTCAGCTATTCAACACATGCTTACGATATTGCACAGTAAATGGACTTATGTACAAAGCAGACCACCAAGCTCCCAAATGAACAGCATGGTTTCACTGAGCGAAAACAAAGACTAGCAATTTAGGGCCCCATGAAGAGAAGCAATACCACAGGTAGAATGAATGAGTAGTGAGATCTTATACATGGAAAATAGTTGGCGACTCCAGTATTTGATCTCTTCTGTTTTTGAAAATGGTGAGAAGACCGTGGTTATGAATTTGAATACTACTACATACTGCAATGATAACTTTTTTTTTTTTTTTTAAACCTGAACAGAAAGTCTGCACTTCTATTTTCATTATGCAATCCACAAGAACAACCCTACATTTCAATTATGGCATATAAAAACATGAACATCCAACATATGCACTTCAAATACAAGACATAATAAAACTAACATCAGAGCTCCAAAACTACAGTCAGGAGGAAATGTTACACATGCATCCAAAAATACAACTGCTATCGTGACTATTACAAGTAATATACTTGAGTACAGATTCAGCATAAGGAAATGACATCCACACTGCACAATTAGTGACTTACAGCATTGTGCACAAACATTATGGTTATTACATTCATGGATCATTGCACGCATGGAACACACACACACACACAATTGAGGGCAAGAACTGTATCACTGATGCAAGTCTTGAATCAAAGTTGAAAAATGCATACATTCAGTGAATATGATTTCAGATTTCATTAGTATCATAGCATTACCCAACATTAATGTGACTTCTTCAATTTGGCTTCAACGCGCAAAGTTTAACATACTACTCTTGTTTATTCATTACGGGTAAATCATCTCATGGGACGCAGAAGAGTAATGTTATCCCAAGTTGATCCAGTTACACCCACACATTCTCAACCTAACTTGTGGTTAAAAGTTCCAACCATCAACACGATTAAACACACATATTTTATCCTTTAATGTTACAATTATGCAGCTGTATTCTGAAATGCCAAAATTCTACCACAATCACACACTTTAAAATATTTCTCAGCTTTAACCATCTATATCATCCGGGCTGAATGTGAAGTAATGAGGACCAGGTAATCAAATTTCACAGACTCCATACAGTACAGCCTCTCTCTTTTGTCCGCACCTTGAAGCCCATGAGTTCATTATGATGAAGACAAGGGAGTATCATTTGATTTACTAATTCTCACTGCATAAAAGTACACACAAAAATGAACAATGACAAAAAATGTACCAAAGCTATTTCAGAGAAAAATCAAATGGGTGAAATATATTCCTTTTTCTTTTTCTTTTAAATGGAAGCACTCAATACTCAAGACAAGAACTTAACAAAAAAAAAATAAAATGTGCAGCTCAAGTACGCTTCTTACTTTGCTCTCTTATTAATGGTCAGAAAATGCTAATTAAAATGCCCAAAAATGGAGGGATGATGATGATGATGATGAATTGATTAAAAGGGAAGCAAGTTGTAAAATGGAAAAAAATTATCAAGTCACTAACGCTAGTTTATTTCCACAAAGACCCTGTCCTCCACAAGAACCAGATATAGAACAACAGAATTCTGGACCATAGAATTTGGAACGCCAGAAATATTGATGAACTGACCAACATGCAATTCACCTCAAAGTCCTCAATAAAAAGAGATTGAGTAATTATAAAGCTATTATCAACTTTGAAAGAGACTAAGTCTAGAACAAAATTCATTTTTTGTTTGCAGTTTTTACAAGTTGTGAGAGGAATTAAAAGAAAAAAAACCCAACAACACTGTATAGATTTAGTTGTCGTGCTCCTTACATATGACAAACTATACAATCGTTTGTTGCACAGAGGAAATTAAACTAAGGAGATGACGGCGGGCAGATAGAATGAAAGGCAAGGGATAGTGTAATGAACAAAATGTGGATGTATAAACCATTATTGGAAAAACATTTCTTTGTGAAGATTTTTCACTAGATCAGTAAATTATTCATAAACGCTGTGCACTGATTTTAGTTTAGCAAGCCGTCCTTTTTCAGAAGGCTTGAGACTGCCATGAGAATTAGGATAAATCAGTCCAATAGCAAATTCTCACAAACAACACTGACATGAATATTGCACTTGGTAATGTGTATATTATAAGAAAGAGAAAGTCTGCATCTCCAGCAAGATCACATACAATGTGGTAAGTTGCGGCAGTATCCCTGATCAATATGACTGTATCACATGGACAAATATGCCATCTAAATCAGCAAATACTTCAAATTCCTGAACCCTTGCTAGTATGCTAACTCTACAATTTGAGAGCGAAGTACATGTAGCGGGCCAATTGACAAAAACTTTTAGTACCATGCCTACATATAAAATGAGGCCCATACAGCCAGAGCTTATCTCAATAACATGAAATGAACATATATTTTTAAGATCATCTCCTAGACAGGATGCTAGTCTGTTACTTCCCCAGCACAATAAGCCGCTGCCCAATTCACAACTGGGAGGGAAAAGGAAAAAACAGTGTAAAGCGTATTTCTGAAGGATACCCTAGTTGTCATTCGGATTTGAACCCAGGACTCTAGGATTGGGAATCCAATGCTCTACGCTTTTTGTCCTACAAGAGTCAAAAACATGTAATGCCCATCAATGCAAGAGTACACATACATGCTCTGCCTGAGACAACAGTAATGATCCAGTCATATTACAGATGTAAACAAAATGTAATATCATTTAATAAAATGATGCAGTTTTCAGTCAACACTACACTTATATTATAAATCTGTGTAATGATGTGGTCTATATAGGACTGAAGACAGGATTCTATCCTGGCAAAGAAGTTCCGTTACATGAATGAACACTGGAAAGGAAAATAAAAGAAACACAATTATTTCTTTTGATGGCTACTGTATTGGCCCAGCTGACATGATGATGAAAGATGAGAAGGCTGCTGTGTTGGCCTGCAGACAGAGCCCATCTAATGGGTGCTTCACTATGGGACAATGAAATGCAACTGAGAAGAGCTTATCAAAAGGGCTGATGGCCAAAACTGAGACCTAGTGAGGTAATTTCAAATGTGGGAAAGTGTGAAAATGCCCTGACAGCAAAACGTGATCCAGACTCTGCACCGACTACGGCTGACACAAAGTATAAAAAAAAAACCCCAATAATAATAATTTGTGCTATCATAAAATCTACCTCTTCAGTCAAGACAATCACTCTACGGCGGCATGCCCTTCGTTGGGAGGAAGGAAAACAAATATAGCTGTCCACTTCTCCTAACAGAGATAAGCTTACAGCAGTGAGGTTTAAGAATAAAAATGTAACAGTAGGCAGCGCATGGGAGAGAATGAGTTGAGATTAAAAATGTAACAGTAGGCATTGAAAGGGAATTATTCCTGTCTCTATTTCCTTAAGCATATGTGCTGTGATGAAACTTCAAATATTAATGTTTCAAGCACCTATTCAAGCATACTCTTTATAGTTGTTATGTATTTATGGTGAATTTTTGAATAATTTAATTCAAACAATATGAATGGGCATGGACATTTTCATCTACAGTCACAAAATCTACCTTTCTACTTCAGCATAATGATGAAACATAGAAAAAGGAAATCTCGTAGTGAATCTGTCCTTTTCTGCCTGATTACTCTTAATACAAATTTGTTTTAAGAAAGCTCAAAATTTAGCACTTAGGCTCCAGCTCCAGATAATTTATTTGCAGTACCTCGAGTTCTGACCTGACAGTCCAAAATGAATGACTGGACAACAGTAGGTGCAAATCACTGAAAGATGTAAACTGTTAACAAATGTTTTGAAAGGAAACTATTTCATGGCAATGATCACTTTACTTGGGGCCTCAGTGCCACAGCCTCACTGTCATTATAAGGCTGTAAAGTTCAGTTATTTGAATATATATGGGGTGTAATAAAATTAGAATTGATATGGATATGACCTCAAATTAAAAAAAAAGTGCCCAAATTGTAATTAGTGAAAATAAAAATCAAAAACAAGGGAAAAGAAAAAAAGAAAGAAAACTAATTACAAAAGTATCATCAATCACGTTCTCTGAATAGGACTTCTTCGCATTACCAAAACAAGATATAGCAACCTTGTTACAGAAACAAATCAAAACAACATGGGCAGAGATGGAACTCAATTAAAAAAATGTGCTAAGAATAGTAAAATAAGAGATTCTTGTTATCAATGATTAGGAAACGGTAGCTAGAGTGTATAGGGTATTGTTATTGGGTTCAGAAATAGATAACGTGACATCAAAAAAAGATAATGGGACATGGACATTGGAAAAGCCGTTGTTTCACAGTATACTGAGAAACAGCTAAAGAAGGACAATGGGACACAGGACATCATATTAGCAGTTGTTTGTCGTAAGAACATATGTTCAAACATCAATAGGTTTTATAATACCAGCCAACAACAAGATATAAAAAAAAACACTGGACTCTTAGTCTAAAACAGTTCAACGGAAAAAAACACATGAACAAGCTTACGTTGTAAAATCAAATCGACCATTTTTTTCTTTGTACTTACAACAATGTTGTACATATTTTAAACAGTTCTCAAAACTCGTCACACCTCATCACAATTTTGAGTTTTCTCCTGTCTGAACATTAAATGTTTTTCTCTCAAAACTGTAATAGGTCAGTCTGGATTCACATCTTAAAAACAGAGAAAAACTAACTCTTCATTTCACTTCTAGTACCTGTTGAAAAAAAAAAGGGGGGAAGGAAAACTGAAAAAATAAATGCCACCACAAAAATACTTTGCATTCAATAAATCACAGAACATTCATCCTGAAAGTCATGGCACATTATGACATTTGTTGTGCTATGCTGTAAAGTATATGACAAAAAGAAATGAATATTGATGATCAATTTCAACTTGATCCTACAGAGCGTTTTATTGGAATGACTTTCTCTGTTTGCAAGTTCTCTCCGAGGCACAAGTAAGCCTACACACAATCACATGCCAGATGTACATCAAAAATTCCCATGACAACACAAAAACTCCCAGCATGCACTTTTTTAAAACTTCGCTCGAAAAAGACTACAACATTCATAACCATCCATTACAACCAGCCAGACATTTAATTTACTTTGTACAAGTAAAAAAAAAGAAAAAAGAACGACCCAACTGATCATCTATCTGCCTCTTCTTCCTAAGCGCGCTTTGTCACATGTATGTAAGTCACTTTATAGACAGACTGAAGTCTGAACCTGTACATCCCCACCGCATCCGGGGGCTCTCGAGGAATGTAAGGGGAAAGAACCATGGTCTGTAAGTCCTAGGCTGGAAGAGCTTACACACACCTCAAGGGTTGACGAGACGTGACATGAAGGGCAGGGGAGTTTGGCTATAAGTAGTGAGGCACGTCTTGTCCCGTTAGGAGGCGGAATATAGAGGTTGGCATCGTTTTCATGTGAATCTGAAAATAAGAGAAACGCTTCATAAACATCTCAGTATAATTTTTCACCTTGTTTTCGTACTTAGTTAACTTTTGTTTCACATTTTTCAATGCAAAAGATGGTAAACTGAAAGTAAAACTTTAACTGCTGGCAACAAAATTACTTTAAGATTAAAAACAAACAAACCACAAGATAGTAAAAAATTAGGTGTAGAAAGACACACCTTAGGGATGAAGAAACATACCATTTTCTTAGTACATGTTTCAATGTACATTCGGAAAAAATGTTTTTAAGTCCTACAGGCCTACTTAGTAAGAAAACTCATAGACAGCATCACTGAAATGTTTGGAAGTGATAAGGACTTGGAAGAAGGCCAAACTGAGAACAAAAAACAAAAACAGCAAAGAGTAAGATAAGAAGACAGTACTCCAAGGAGAAGACGGAGATGGATTGGACATGTGTTGCAAAGGGAGCCAGAATCCATTTCAAGAACAACACTCCACTGGACTCCAGATGGCAAAAGAGCAAGAGGAAGGACAAAAACAACATGGAGAAGGACAGTGGAAGGTGAAATGAAGGCCATGGGACAAACATGGGGATCCTCAATAAGACTAGCAAAGGACAGGCTGGAATGCAGGAGCTTTGTTGCTGGCCTACACACGAACATTGGTGTAACATGTTCATGATGATGACTCCAAGTATCTCCTACCTCGCCAACAGAGCTTGCCAGAAGTGTGACGATCTTTTCATGGGGAACAGCCACCACACTTTGGTTGTTGATTTCGATGATCCTGTGTCCAACCCTGACCCCACCCCTCTCTGCAATCCCTCCACGCAGCAGGCTGCAGATCTGGGGTGGAAAGAGGGACACGTTTAAAATGATAGTCCATACATTAACAACAACAAAACAAATAATAATAACAGCAACAACATATTTTAGAAACTGAAGAAAGCTAAACTGTTCCTTGATGACCCATGGTTTTGTGGATGCCTTAATTTTTCAATGCTGATGCAGCCTTCGAACACTAGACCAACGCTCTAACTGTTCGGCCACAGCGCCACCAATGTGGCAGTGTGTTATCATATAAAACGCATCAAATAGCGGAATATTGGGATTTCACTTTCTGCATTATGTTTAGACAAAATTCAAAATTCTGGAAACAAAACGGATGCAATACAGATATGCTTTACAAAAGCCAATGACACAACAAACAGAATATTGTTCTCATTTTCCCCCTTTTTACCTTTAGCTTTTTTTTTAAGCTTTGAAATTTAGGCTTATCTTTCTTATGAAAAACTTGTTTAGTTTTTAAATAACGGCAGCCTTCATGACAAAATTATTACTTTTAATATAACACAAAAACACAGTGAGATTGTTTGACTATTTTTCTTGGAAGAAAGTTAAAACCTTTTGATTTCTAAAAAAAAAAAAAAAGCATAAGAAAAAAAAAAAAATGTATTTCATTAATTAATATCACTTCAAAATCTACCCTAGACTCTAAACAAAAATTGTAAGAAAATAATATGTAGAAAAAAAAACAAAAAAAACCTTACCACTCCATTCTGAACACTGAAGCCCAACTGGTACTTGACGTCAGGCCGTTTGATAAGAACCTCAACCACAGGAGGACAGGGGACCACAGTTAGCTTGACTACAGTCTGGGATCGCGAGGCCTGTGGCAAATAGAAAAGCAAGATAAAATCATTTTTTGCCAAAACCTCTTACCTCAATGTCCGACATTTATGAAGAAATGGAAAACGGAGAATGCAACCTAATCCAGTCACCCGTCAACTGCAACGAGCCACGACAAAACTGGCAAACAAGAAAACTTTCCCTGAGGAAAAAACAGCGATGCAATCTGAAGATAAAAGAAGAAAAGAAGAAGAAAAAAAAGCCAGACAAACAGGTCTCTCCAGAGCTGTGTGGATAAAAAGGCAGACGTATATCCTCATTAGTACAGAATAAAATGGCAATAATTTACTGCGGCTTTTAATGAACAAAGGCTTGAATTTGTCGTCCACATTTATAGAAACGCAGATAGCCTGAGGACGTGCATACTGTAAGAGGATACAAACAGCTCAGCAAACTCCAGGGAATAAATTTAAAACAGTAAAAAGAAAACAACCCACTTTACCATGACATTTGTTGGGCTTACTAAGTTATTGATCTTGATTGATAAACACATTAGAAGAAGAACAAGAGTTGTTGCCGAGCTTTCATTTTCAATAAATTAAAAAAAAACGAAAAACCCAAAAACCAAGGAAAAAAAAAGAATAATCATATAGTAAGCATCAACGAAAATAATTGACAGGCACAAATCTCTAATCCACTTTACCTGGCATAGCATTTGGTCATTAACTGACTAACATCTCCCCCGCCCCCAACCACCCCTCTCTTTCTCTCTCTTTCTCTCTCACCCATCCACACACACACACACGCACAATCTGAACAAATTTCAGATTAAGCCCAATTGATTTCTTCTTGAAGGCAGGTCGCTTTATGACCTCCAATAATAGATTCCCTGGCTGCATGATGAGGCCTGGTGAGCAAGGAAAGTCCTTCCAGGATACCGTGCTCCGGCACTGACAGCTTTAGGAGTTTCCCTAATGCCCGGTCAATAGCCTTTGTGAGCCCTGACTATTAGGTCCCAGTTGAATGAGTTCCACAGTGGCCAAGTCCAAATGACTCCTCGCACCCACCTCTGCCTCTCTCAGACTCACAGTTCCTTAGCAATAAGCATGCTGAATCACGGAATCACTAAGTCCATGAGCGGCGCCGGAATAGGTCTACAATGTAGTTGGGTGATGTATAGGGGAATTCAGCTCACACTGCAACCATTTGTACTCATATATATATATATATATATATATAAAATCTAATTTAATGATTTTTGTCCTAGCTTCTATCTCATAAAATCGAGACACTGTATTAAACACTTGTATTTAAGAATGGCTCATCCGACGCTTGATCAAAAGTATGAACATGACAAAAATGTACAATAACTTGTTCCTTCCATTCTCTGTAAGCTTGTTGAAAGCTGGTTGTTAAGAAAAGAAAATATATCTTATGATTACCATAAGCAAAGTCCCTTATGTATAATTGCCAAGGTAATTCAATATTTTGCCAGCTTTGATATTCCTTCATGAAGTATACAATAATCAAAGAGACAGTAAGTCCACAAAAATGACTGGACAAGTGGAGAATACTACAATAAAGACTATTAACCGTTGGGAACTGACTTTAAAAAGATATAAATATTAATTTCACTGAACACTCCCCACCCATCCTCACACGTAAAGAGTGAAAAACATGCATGAGAATTCAGACAGAATGTATAACTAACAAAAATCCTTATAATTTATTCAGCGAGTTCTTTTGCTGTCAGTAATGGGCTGGGCATCCTGAATATCTTAACACTGAATGATGTTTACTTTACAGTAGCTGAGCATGGGGGTGGGAAATGGGGCGTGAAGGCGCCATTCCATTTTTTTCCTGAGATATTTTTTTAAAAGTAGGAGGGTAAGGGAGGGTGTGGGAGCTTGGTGATTAGACATCAGTGGGTGTAAGGGGACACGTGTCATATTCTACCAGAAGTCCTCGTTAGAGAATGACATCCTGAAACATGCACACAGGATGAGAGAGGAAGACAGAATGAGACAGACGCTGGTTGTAAGAGGTGGGACTTGGGGTGGGTATGGAAAACATGGAGAGAGAAAGGGAGAGAGGGGGAGAAAGAGAGAGAGAGAGAGAGAGAGAGAGAGAGAGAGAGAGAGAGAGAGAGAGAGAGAGAGAGAGAGAGAG
>JBDFRD010044977.1:0-10833 GCA_039654405.1 Bullina lineata | reverse complement strand
TGGGGGGGGGGGTGTATGTGTGTGTGGGTGTATGTGTGTGTGTGTGGGGGGGGGTGTATTTGTGTTTGCGTTTCTGTGCATGTGCGTGTGAGTGTGTGTTGTGTTATTTATGCATATAGTTCTAGGACTGGATTAAAAAAAACTAAAAAAAAAGCTAAAGATGAAGTCGTCAATAGGATGGCACACATTCCTTTGTAGCCTCCAGCTGATGCAGAACAAACACATGCACACCACACACACGTGTAGACAAGCATGCACACGTACACACACATATAGACACGTATACAAGTTTATTGTTATATATTTTATACAAAAATGGCACAGAGGTGATCCAAGGAGAGGGTGTCATGTATAAGTTATTGACATCTCTCTCTGCTTGGAGGATCAAGGTATTCCAGGTATTGAAGTGGAGGTGGGGGGGGGGGGGGGGGGGGGGGGTGGGGGGGGGGGGGGGGGGGGGGGGGGGGGGGGGGGTGGAAACGAAAGGACACCCCCCCCCCCCCCCCCCCCAAAACTTATAGACATGTTTTAAAATTTTTAATGGAACAACTTTACCTATTATGTTCTAAGTCGACAACACAAAAATTCACAATCAAATTGAAAGATATATATTATGCTAGTTGAGTAACTTGACTACTGTGAAGCATTGAAGACCCCATGTTATAAATCATTCACCTCAACTTCATTTACATCAAATCTACAATGCAATTTGCTTTACAAGTAAATAATAATAATAATAAAAAAATAATAATAACACTTATAATAATAGTAGTAATAATAATAAAATAATAATGATAGCAACAGTTTGCTTAGATCAACTACTGAGATACTTCCAACATGTTTAGGAACAAAATCAACACAACCTATTGAAGCTTTAGCTTTGGACCTTGCTACAGTCTGCCTAGTAGGCTTACAATATACACAAAGTCTTTGGAGACTCAGATATAATACCTGCATGTTGTCACGCGGGATGGAGATGGATACAAGGAAAAACAAAAAAATACGAGTGAGTAAAAGAACAACATGATGTAATGACCTTTACACGGCAGCCTTGAGCTACACAGCGAACAGCACACATCAGTCAGAGAACAAAAGACAACACACGCCGCGTCAAACGATGAACGGGAACACAAATGATGACGCCACGCAGACCAAATAAATCTGTGGCAGAGACGAAACACAAGAATTCATAATGTTCCAGTTCCAGAAATGAACTGGAATCAGCTCCCGCCAGTGGCTTGTGTAAATATCTAGAGTTTGTCATGAGGTTATGACAGGAACAAGTGGCACTGTGGCTGAATGGTTAGAGCGTTGGACTCCTAATCCAAGGGCCCAGGGTTTGAATCTGGGAGGTGACCGTGTTATGTCCTTGGGAAAGATACTTTACACCATTTTTCCTCTCCCCACCCAGGTGCCAATTGGGTACCAGCATATTCTGCTGGGGAAGTAAACCTGCGACAGACTAGTGTCCTGTCTAAGAGATGATGTAAAAATAATTTGTTCCGCTTCACGCTACAGAAACCGGGATAAGCTCCGGCTCTATGGGCCTCCTTGGCCTTGAAAGATCTTTACTTAATGACAGTACCAAGAATGAGGATGAAACAGCCGTGGGCCAGAAGACATGTTACCCGGTAACCGAGTTCATCTCATCTCAGATCTGGTGCTGATGACAAACGTCTCACAAACAATTTCAAATGATGAATATAACAAGAAGCAAAACCAATACATCATAAGAATACTAATAAGCATTACTTGATCTTCCAAGTAAGAATATTTACAAAGCAGATTATGGCCGTTGTCATTGAAAAACGTTGAAACGTGGAGAGCCTTCACATCTTCATTGAATGTCCAACAGGGATCAGAGCCACAAGAGCACGAGAATGGCAAACGGTTCAGCTCATACAGGGATACACACACACACACTCCCATGCACGCACGCTCATACACACACACTCCCATGCACACATGCTCACACACACACCAATGCACGCACGCACGCATACACACACACACTCCCATGCATGCACACATGCACACTCACACACAATGGCACTGCCTCTACACATCCCACCCAGTTCTGCTCATAACTCCATGTATGATCAAAACTAGTCACTAATGTCCACAAACTTGTACCTCTGCTGCTTCCATTTTGTTCTAGCTCCCACTGCTCAGTCCACGCCCACCTCATCATCAAACCAGCTACAGCCACGTCATCGTCAAACCAGCTACAGCCACCACATCATCAAACCAGCTACAGCCACCACATCATCAAACCAGCTACAGCCACCACATCATCAAACCAGCTACAGCCACCTCATCATCAAACCAACTACAGCCACCTCATCATCAACCAGCTACAGCCACCTCATCATCAAACTAGCTACAGCCACACAGATTATGCGCATATCATTTAGTATTTAGCAGAAATGCAGACCACAGTACGCTCCAGAGCACAACCTAGCCAGTACGTCCGAGACTAAAGGTTACAAAACAACAACCGATAGTCAAAGAAACAAACTCATCATTTTGTTCTCTATCGCCCAGCACCTTCCCCCACTCAGATCCTACCCTCTTCCATGATTGTCTCTCTGCTTATGATTTGCCCAACTTCGAACACAACAGATTCTAGACTGTCCGAGGTCAACAGTTTCTGAGTTGAGAAGATCAAAGAAAACATCGGCCTCATCATCCGCCTGATCATGTGGCCTAATCATCCGCCTGATCATGTGGCCTAATCATCCGCCTGATTATGTGGCCTAATCATATGGCTGCCAGCAAGCCAAAAAAACTTTAAAAACAACCTAACATAAACAGGTTCAATAAGAGCCGCGTCTCCGTGCGCTGTGTCAGGACTTCAGAGAAGAGACATGGAACAAGAACCTGGTCAAGTCCCGGAGAAAACAAACCAGGTCCCTTGGATTCACTCCACTCAACAGCACCTGATGTCACTTCCTGTCGACTCAACAGCACCTGATGTCACTTCCTGTTGACTCAACAGCACCTGATGTCACTTCCTGTTGACTCAACAGCACCTGATGTCACTTCCTGTCGACTCAACAGCACCTGATGTCACTTCCTGTCGACTCAACAGCACCTGATGTCTCTTCCTGTTGACTCAACAGCACCTGATGTCACTTCCTGTTGACTCAACAGCACCACAAGCTGCGTGACACACACGGAGAATCCGTTCAAGGTCACTGGACGCCAGTGAAGAGGAGGCACCGTCTGACACCAGGTCCAGACCTCCAGTTGGTAGATGCAACACCTCCTCAGTGCGACTCATGCATAGAGAAATTGATTGGCGGCGGGAGGCCATGTGTGTGGAAGGTCGGGGCCATGGAGCCGTTGAACTGGCCCATGTGGCCGCGAGACTCGAAGCCGTGCGGGTACAGCGCCATCGTAGGCATCATGTGACTTTGGGCCGAGTGCGGACGGTTGTGGTACAGCCCTCCTGCAGCCTGCGGTCCGTGCTGAAGGGTGTGCTCCACGCCCTGGTGGTGAGGGCCGCCTCCGGACAAAATGGGGTTGGGGTGGAGGAATTTATTGGCGGAGATGTTATCCGCCCCGGCGGCTTCGTTGCCGAACAGGCCGCCAAATGCAGTCATGTGTGGCGGTACCCCCATGGCACTGTGGGATGAAATGCCTGGCGTGTTGCTATGGTTACCTGTCATGGTGTTCATCCCAAAGCCGCCCGGCTGGAAATAGTTTTGAGCCGCCCGCGCGTGGAACAGCGGGAAGTGGGGGGCCATCTCGGAGGATTTGGCGCTGGCCGCGTTGGAGATGGGCCCGCGGGACGGCGCGTTGAACATGCCCCCGAGGAAGGACGTGTCGGTCTGGTGAGTGCGGGAGGACGAGGGAGGAGACATGCTCTGGGCCAGGGTGGAGAAGTTTAGGTAGGGGAAGGACGGGTCGAACATGTTCTGTGCAGTCATGCCAGCGTCCATGTCCGTGGGGAAGCCCGTGTGTTGAGATGCAGTCGTTTTCTTCCTGGATGACGAAGATGACGATGAGGAGGAGGAGGCCGCCTTCCGCTTCTGAAGGTTGGATCCACTGCGGTTGGCGCTGTGGGAGGATGAGGAGGAGGAGGAATTCGAGGTTTGCTGTTGCTGTTGTGAAGAATGGTGATGGGAGGATGGAGCTTGGTTGCCGCCACGACTCGACGAGGTTCCGGAACCTTGACCTTGACTCATGCTGGCGCTGGAGCCACTGCGGTGGTTGCCTGCTGAACCGCCGCTGTTGTTGCTGCTGCTGGAGCTGTTGTTGCTGTTGTTGTTGCTCGAGCTGTTCCCAGATGAGCCAACGGAGCTCGAAGACGATTTCTTCTGAGCCGTCTGTTTTCTTGGGGACTGTTGCTGTTGTTGCTGCTGCTGTTGCTGTTGCTGCTGTTGTTGCTGCTGCTGCTGTTGTTGTTGTTGTTGCTGCTGGGAGTGGTGGCTGTTGTCCACTCTGGAGCAGTCTCTGGAGAAGGAGGGAGGGTGGGAGATGGTGGAGCTGGGGTAGCCCGAGGGGATCTGAGAGTGGGGGTGGGGAGGGAAGCCCATGGCGGGATGCGTGGGAACAGCGTAGTTGTAAGGAGACCTGGATGTCATATCACGCGCCTCTGGCAGATGCCTCAACGGCATGGAGGCGGAGGGGAGGGAGGAGGAGGAGGCGGAGGAGGACGGGAAGCCCATGGGGAAGAAGTTACTGTGGGCCGAGGAAGGGAGACGACTCATGGGGTCCATACCTGTGTGGACTGAGGGCGTTGGAGGATGTTGGATAGTATTGGGCCGTTTCTGCTGCTGTTGGTAGATGGACTCGGCAGAGTTCTTGGCCGTGTGGTAGCGGTTACTGGAGTCCATTGAGTTCTTACTGCTGGCATTCTGGTAGGACCCACTCGGAGATTTCTGGCTGTTGCTGCTGCTACTGCTGTTGCTGTTGTTGCTCCTGTTGTTGCTGCTAGCGCTGTTGTTCCCGGAGTTGGAAGACGGGTTGGTGGTGTTGTACGTTGGAGACTTGGCGATGGGCGGAATATTCAGTTTGGGCTGGTTCCCGTATGTCATGAGGCTTGAGGGCCCGATGCCGTACGTCGGTGTGGACGCAGCTACACTGTTGGAGGATCGGGAAACGGGGGAGGATCCATTCTGGATCTCCATGTTCCCTAAGGGGTGCATGGCCAGACTATGATGAGCAGAAGAGGAGGATGAGGAGGGGATCCCCATGGGAATAGTTGGAGTGAAGAAGGGGTTGGCGTAAGGGGACGAGTGTGGTGCCCCGCCCGATGGGATGGAAGGCTGGATGGACGACCCTCGCTGGTTGTTCTGAGCGCTGGTGTTGGTGCTGTTGTTATTGTTGCTGTTGCCGCTGCAGGAGGATTGCTGCGACCGCTGTGCCGCTGAGGAGGACAGCGAGAAGGAGAAGCCGCTGCTGCTGCTAGAGCTGGATGTTTGCGGCATCGTGCCAGAGCTGGGGACGGGCGAGGTCGTGGTGATGTTCGAGCCGATGTTTGTGAAGTTGAAGCTCTCACTAGGCATGCGAGGAGAGGCGCCTGCGTTTGGGTTACTCCCATTCGGATGTTCGATGATCTTGTCCACCGAGTATTGAGCCTTTTGCTGCTGGCCGGCTGAGGGGAAGTTGGAGGGCTTCTGGGAGTTCATGAAGCCGTTGGGCTGTTGTTGATGCTGCTCCGCGGAGCTCTGACCGGACGGGCTCATGTGCTTGAGTTTCATGTTGGAGCCGCTAGGCGGAGACGCAAAGGTGGCATTGCGGGGGGAGGAGTCGGGTGGGGGGAACAGCTGGGAAAGTCCTTGTGGCTGCTGGGAGGGGTGAGACAAAGGAGGGACGGCTGACCGGTCCATCAGAGCGTTGGACACATTCTGCTGCTGTTGCTTATGGCAAGACAGCTGCTGTTGGTGGGCGGCCGGGGACAAGCCGTGAACGGAGCCCGGGTTGCTGGCTGAACCAGGGGAAGCGTGAAGTTTGGGGGAGGGCAGGGGGGTGATGGAGGCGGCTGATGGGGGCCTCAGGTTATGGGGACTGCTTTGAGGCTGCAGATGACCTTGTCTGGCCTGCTGCTGCTGCTGCTGCTGTTGTGACTGCTCCATCATTGCTTGTTGCTGTTGGACTTGCTCCTGTTGTTGCTGTTGCTGTTGTTGTTGAGACGGCGGCGGGCCCTGCACCCCCATGCCCATGTCGGATGACATCGGTACATGAGACAGAGGCTGTGTTTGACCTTGACCCGACCTAGCCATGACGTTCTCATCGGCACCGATCTCCGCCGTGATGGGCTTCAGCGTGATGATCTCCGACAGGACGTCTAGAGAGCTGGAGGAGAGAGACGGGATACTGGGATCTGAACCTCCTTCCATGTGGGGAGGGAGGCCTGTGTTGCCACTCATACAGCTGTTGTTCTTCCCTGTCTCCCTGGGTAAACTCGAGCTGGACAGAGACGGAAGCTGGGAGGTGGACGATGTCGGGAGGGTCAAGGGCGGGCCGGAGGGTGTGGAGATGCTGTCCACGAGTGAGCTGACCGGTGACTTCCTGTCCGGCGTCGGGGTATGAATGCGAGAAGGAGGCTGTAACGGAGGAGGGGCTGAGGGGATCATGTCTTTGGTCTGACTCCGCAGGAGGAGAACAGGTTCTGAGTTGTTGGTCGTGTCGGGAGGGGCCGGCGTGCGCAGGGCGGGCAAGTCTACGTCTGAGGGGGAGAGAACTGCAGACTGCAGGTTGGACGGGCTGTTGTTGAAGAAGTCGGCGATGGTGTCCGCGGGGAGGCCGATATTGTCGTGGTCTTCGTGCGACTCCAGTTTAGGAGAGCTCTGGAAGTCGAGGTTGGGGAACTCGAGGTTGAAGGATTCGTCTAAGCCTGAGGTCAGGTTCGGTTCTGGATTGTCTTTCTTGGAGGGTGCTGACGTCACCGCAGGCGTTATGGCCACCGAGTTGCTACAGCTGCTGCTGCTGCTGTTGTTGTTCATAGACGGGGAGGAGGAGGAGGACACTGCTGACAGCGAAGGTGTGACGCCAAGCGCAGTGGTGGCCGACGACACCAAATTGGCGGCTGACGACGGCAATGAGATCGATGGAGACAACAAGAATGGAGCCGTGGATGAGGTCATGGAGGATGTGGAGGAGGATAATGATGAAGGTGTGGAAGACACGGAGTTGAAAGGCAAAGAATGGGTTGTAACTGTCACCTGCAACGATGATGAAACAGTCGTGGCAGCGGCAAATGCCGTGGACAATGTCATTGGCGATGACAAAGATGGTGAGAAACTTGTACTGAGAACAGGCTCGGGCGCTGCCTTCTCCTCCGCACTTCCTGTGAATGAAGACATCTTGGCCTTGCTGTTTTTACTGTCACTACGCGTTGTCATGGCAACACTCTGTGTCCCCTTAATGTCTGTCACAGCACCTTCACTTGGGTTCTTCCCCTTTCCTTTCCGAGAATTCCCCGTCGCTTTCTTGGCGGGCGACCGAGCGGGCGTGGCCGGTGCTTGGAGGAAGCCTATAGAACCGTCGTCGTCGTCCACGAAATCGTAAATGTCCGAAGACACGCCCCCAACACTAGCTGGGATCTCGGCCAGGCTGAACAAGTTCCCGACTTCCGTCAAATGTTTCTGAAGCGTGTCCACCTGCTTGACCGGCGCTGCCTTGCGAGATTTCTTATTCTCCGTCTTGACAGCGACGGCAGCCTCTTTCCTCTTCCTGCTGGCCCTGGTATTGGTGGAGGCAGATGACGTCATCGTGACAGCTGTTGACGACAACGTGGCAGACACTTTTGCCGTTTCTCGTGGTAATTTTCCCTCATTCTGAGGCGGTTGTGTCGGAGCGTCCACGAGGCCAGGTACACCGGTGAGCGACCCATTCCCCGGGGTATCCCCTGTGGAGACAGGTGGCAGGAAGACTCCGCCCCCGTCCCCCGCGCTGTCGTTGAGAATGTCCATGTCATCCACCACGTCCATAAGGCTGATAAAGCTGGTGTTGATGAGTTTGGGTTTGGTCACCGAGTTCAGAATCTGCTCCTTCATCTCCTCGTTTCCATTGACCTCTAGCACTGTGAGGAGACTGTCATCTTCAGATGGCTTGGTCGCCTCCGTCTCCTTCCTTTTCTTCTCCTCCTCCTCCTGCGCTTCTCTCTTTTTCTTCTCCTCCTCCTCTTTCGCAAGCTTCTCGCGCTCCTCTTTCTCCTTGCGTAGCTCCGCTTTCGTCTTCCTTTTGCGTGCGGGTGGTTTCTTCACCAGTTCAGCGACAGGGGAGGTAAGGGGACCGGGAAGAACTGCATCCACTTTGACGGACGAAGCTTGCGAGTTCTGCGAGCCAACCGCTGCCGTCAAGGCCGTGGTGGTGAATTTTTTACTCCGACTTTTGGATTTTGAAGCTGGCTTCTCCGACGTTGCACCTGCTGCTACCTGGGCGATGGACAAGGACTGGGGATCACTGGCGAAACTGAGACCAGGAGGAATCACAGAGAGGCGGGACGGGGCGGGGGCGATGGGGATGTAGGTCTTCACTGGTGAGGTGGAGGATGGGGAGGTGGAGGAGGCGGCAATGGCCGAGGAGGAGGAGCAGGAGGTGGTGGAGGTTGCCACGGCCAGGAGAGGGATGGTGGTGGTCGACGACGGGAGGGGCAGAGAGGAAGACATGATGTTGGACGCGTTGTTGCCACCGAACGAAACAGAACTGTCCACATTGGTGCTCAAACCTGCTGAGCTCGAGGCGGTGTCGGAGTTGAGCTTAGGGTCTAAACTCGTGGCCGCTGTGAGCTGAGCCAATACGTCCTCCGGCCTGAAGGGTCCTCCCACAATGTGCATCCCTGGAGACGGGTTGATGAGATTCTGAGCACCAGGGGGCGCCGTCACGGACGAGGAGAAGATGGAGGCATTGAGCGGGCTGATGAGTTGAGCGCTGGTGGTGCCAGCGCCGCCGGACGTCTGGACCTGGAGCGGTGAGGTCTTGGGCGTGCTGGCGGCCAGGCTGGAGGAAGGGAGGTTAGGGGAGGCCATCGGTGTGACCAGCTCCATTCCAGGAAGCAGAGTTGTGTCCCCATGGCTGGCCATGTCGTGGGGGAGTGGGGCGCTGGCGGGGGGATTGATGGAGAGTGTGGAGCCTACGGTGATGGTGGGGCTGAAGGCGGACTGCGCCGGCGATGTTGAACTCACGCCTCCACCGGAGCAGTTCTCGTCGATGATCAGCTGGACGTTGTCATCCTCCTCATCGCGTGGCGAGGATTTCAGATTAATGTGCAGCTCATTCGACGAGCCAGACACATTCATCCCACTGCTGTTGCCAGATATATTCACCACAGAATTCTCTCCCCCTGCCGCGGCCTCGGAATCCATGAGAATGCCGGCAGTGGCCGTAGCCTGCGCCAACAAATCCGTCTTCTGGCCAGAGCTGTCGTCCTGCGTGCTCTGCTTCCTGTTCTTGGCTGACCCCCTAACCCCGGAGGTCGCCTTCCCCGGGGAGGCTAGAGACACTGTCACAGCGGCCGTCGACAGGTGCTGCTGGACAAAATGTGGAGGAACTTCCACCGCTGCCACAGGAGAGCTCCTGGCCGCTGAGGGCGACCGCTTCCTGCTGTGGGATTTGGGTGCGGAGTTGGAGGACGCCGGCGGCAGTTTTGTCGTGATGATCTTGGGCCCGTTGAGCATGACAGGCTGGGGTAGTCCCCCTTGGGGCAGTAGAGTGGGGAACACGTTAGTGGCCGCGCCTCCTAGCGAGGGCTTGGGTTGAGACAACGACAGTGCCGGGGCCAAGGCAGGCAGGTTCTGGGGAACAAGCAAAGAAAATAGTTTGGAACAAAATGATGAAATATGTGGCCCTTGAAGGAACAACCTGGGATGAGCTCCGGCTCGATGAGCCTCATGGCCTTAAAGTCACTTGACTTGACGTTTCACTACCCCTATTAACTATGTCACGTTGCTGGAATGGAACCACAACCTTTCACGTCCCCACCTGCTTACCTTTCCAGTCTTGGAGGAGGACACACAAGGGGAGCTAATGCAGGACGTGACAGAGTTTGTGGTCACAGTACTGGCCATCACTGACGACGCCACCACCACGCCGTTAGCGCCCAGTTGCAGCGGATTGGAACCTATGGACATCCCAGCAGGCACCTGGATGATGTTTCCTGAGCCAGGCGCCGGCAGGGTACCGCCGATCACCTGCGGTGTGATGGGAAAGCCGGTCGGACCGTTGATGAGGATCGGCGGTGCTGAAGGGTTGTTGGGGTCAAACTGGGGAGGTGAAAGGTCAAAATAGTTTCAGGATGAATCATGGGCTGAATGGGATGCAGGGGAATGTAAGTAGGGCTGAGAATGACCAGCCAGAAAAAAGGCTGAAAACTGTTTGCTGCGCCCGCAAAGCAAACTAGGGGGGTCCGGGGGCATGCCCCCCAAGCCCCCAGAACATTTTTAAAAAATGAGGTGTAAAATAGCCAGATATGGCTATTCTGGGCTGGTTTGTCTCCTAAATCCTGCATCAATATGTCACCCTTTTGAACAGAAAAATATCACTTTTAAATTAAAATAATTGAGAACCATCGTCTCAATTTTATAATCTTAAATCTGAAAATACCGCATTTCATGTAAAGGCGGAAGCGGCAACTTGGTGGGCGGACGGAAGAGCTACTTTGAGCGGAATTCCGCCAAGATTCTCAGCCCTGTGTAAGACAATGTGTGTACGCGTGCATCAGACCTGACTGCAACAGGTCAGGAAAACCAAGGATGAAAAAACAAGTCAAGAAAAGAGAGACATAGAGAGATGGATAGAGAGAGAAAGAGGGATGAGAGAGAGAGAGAGAGAGAGAGAGAGAGAGAGAGAGAGAGAGAGAGAGAGAGAGAGAGAGAGAGAGAG
>JBDFRD010044866.1:0-14757 GCA_039654405.1 Bullina lineata | reverse complement strand
AATGGTAGTCAATAATATGAACCAATACACTCATGTGAATGTGGATAGGATGAATGAAGTGATGGCGCTGCCGCCATTGGCTTATTGGTGGACGGAATGCGGCGAAGCCGCAGTTCCGCCCCAATAAGCCAGCGCCACACAAAATATATATATGGTGGACAAAACCCCATCCTTGGAAAGCGACTACCATTTTGACTCCTCGCACGTATCCATGGGTAAACTCCGAATAGTGGCAACCTCGAAGCCCGTCTTCGGAGAGCCCATGGGTGTAAGTATAGTGAAAAAGGCCCCTCGAATAATGACCGTTTCTGAGGGCAGAGCCCGGATAATGGCAACCTTGAAGCCCGTTTCCTGGGTCTACCCAAAGAACGCAGGAATTTATGTTTGACCAATGGGGGTAACTATGGTGAACTCTGTACCGTATACGCTCTATAATATTGAAAAGCGAGGCCGAGGCATGGCCGTAACATATATATTACACTGTATATATACGTTAGCAAGAAAAAGAATGGAGAACAATTGAATTATATTACGGCTACGGGAGAGAGCCCATGTGTGAAAGTATAGTGTAAAAAAAGGGGGGGGGGGGTCCATCGATTAATGACCGTTTCTGAGGGCAGAGCCCGGATAATGGCAACCTCGAAGCCCGTCTCCTGGGTCTACCCAAAGAACACAGGACTTTATGTCTGACGAACCGGGGTAACTATGGAGAACTCAGCTACTGTATACGCTCTATAATATTGAAAAGCGTTGCCGGGGCATGGGCGTGACATATATATATTACGTTGTATGTCCGCTAGAAAGAAAAGAGACAGTCGAGAGATGGAATGTACAATGCTGGAATTATGTTACGGCTACAGGGTAGAACCGCGTAAGTGATGTCGAAAAGCATCCGACTTCCAGCGCCCCATCTGCCGGATCTGAGCATCAGAGAAGCCTAACCGGGCCCATCGCGAAGCAGCACCTATTCAAAAACTATGGGTTTTAAAGTAAACAGAGCTACAGTGTGGTTTACCACAGGCGGCAGAGAGGATAGTGACAAAAGTGGAACGAGTGACGGCTTTACCCCGGAGAAGGAACAGAGGACCTGGGAGAGGGCCTCGTAAGGAAGGTAAGACTGCAGAGATACCCTAAGACAAGGTGAGGTGCTACTATCGTAAAACAATCCCTGAATGAGGGGGCTGGGGGAAGAGTGTTTGAAATGTTTAAAGAGAACGGAAATGCCATGTTGGGATACGATAAGATCATTCACTGCAATATTATGCGGTGATTTTGTAATTTCCCCTGTCCTGCGTAGAAGGCCAGGGTGAACATGGCTGTATAAAGGAGCCTGTCGTACGCAAGACTACAAACAGAATGGAGAGAAGAACAAAGAGTTGTAAGAATGCTCTCGGTTATTGGGAAACGGAAGTCGGTGCTAGGACGCTGGCGTTGTGCCGCTGCCACCATTTACACTAACAAGAGACATATTATCGGTGTAAATAAGAACCCGTTTGTTGCCCATGAGGTGTTCCCAAGTTTGAATGGCTAAAAGAATCGGGACCAGTTCAAGAACCATAATGTTTTGGTTGTTCCACTGCTGGTCCCAAACTTCGTACAACCAATGTTTATCAAAGACTGCACCGTATCCCAAAGATGCAGAGGCATCGGAAACGAGCTGGCATGTGGGGCGCTCAGAAACAATTCAGTGAGGAAGAGGTTCTTCCCGTTGTATACACTGAGAAAAGACTTCCACACGGCAAGATCCATTTTTGCATCGCATGTAATTCGTAAAAAATGGTGGGGTTTGCGTATGTTTGGCGTTAAATCAAAGCCTGCGTAGAAAGGCCCTACATGGCACTATAATCTGGCACGCAAAGTTGAGAAGCCCAATGAGGGATTGTATCTCCTTTAGGGTACATTTAGAACGAGACGACAGCTCGGCAATGGACTGTTTGCACTTTAGCAGCTTATCGTGCGGGAATCTTACCTCTGACCTAACGGAATCAATTTCTAAACCGACAAACAAAAGGGTCTGGCTAGGGCCAAGCGTCTTATCGGGTACCATGGGAACACCAATGTCTGAGCACATTGCAAGAAATTGATTGAGGTCGTTCATACAGCCTTCTTTCGACGAGCTGATGATGAAAAAATCGTCCAAAATATGGCAAATATAGCGGATATTTAATTTCTGCCTGGCAATCCAAACTAGAGCCGAGCTAAAGGAATTGAAAATGTTGCACGAGGAAGAACAACCCATTGGGAGGCATTTATCATAATAGAAACTACCGTTCCATTGAAAACACAGAAGGTGATACTGGGATGGCTTAACGGGCAAAATTCTGAAGGCAGACTGTATATCAGTCTTAGCCATGTAGCACTCGGCTCCAGCTTGTTTTACCAATGCTATGGTATCTGTAACGTTAGCGTGTGATACGGTACAGAGTTCATGTGGTATGTTATCGTTCACCGCCGCGCCCTCTGGGTATGACAGGTTATGGATCATCCTAAATTTACCCGGCTGTTTCTTTTCAACAACACCCAGTGGGGAAATTTGAAAAGTAGAGAACGGGAGACTAACCAGGGGTGGGGAAATGCGATGCATCGCCAACTCAGTTGAAATATGCTAACCAGGGGTGGGGAAATGCGATGCATCGCCAACTCAGCTGAAATATGTTTATCCACCTCCCCGTGGCGCTCCGCAGCAGAAGTTAAGTTGGCAATAGCATACCTAGAATTAGGTATCCCGTTATACCCAATGTCAAATCCATTTACAACCCCCCCCCCCCCGAGAAGCATGTCAAGGGTGGAAGAGGGGTGACCTGATAACCAGAAGGCGAGGCATTAAACCCTAACGGGGGCAGGGAGGCTAGCGGCCTCTGCCGAAGGATCCACGGCGGGAGAAGGGAGCTGTTTCTCGCCCCCGTGGACCTCTTCGAAAGGGCAGTTGAAGGCTGGCTGAACACTTCACAGAACTGTGCTTGCCACCACAGCGGTGGCAAGCGTGAGAGAATCTGCACACCGGCTGGTAGGGACAGGACCCGGTGGTGTGGAAGATATGGCAGAACCCCAACGGGGCCCTGGCATAACCGCTCTTGGAGGCTTGGCGGCGCTGTGCAGGGAAGAAGACCCTGTGCCCATGCTGGTGCGTGGGCTCATGTAACGAATGCAAGGTGCGGGCCTCGTCTAGTAGCTGCCGATGCACCTCCCCCCAGCGCGTAAAACATTTTTCCACAAGGTGGCGGAACTGTTCGTCGTAGTGACGCCAGGCCCTGCCCGAAGTAGCCGCCCGGTGCGTCGTCTCGAAGTGCTTCGCCAGCCTGGAGAGGAGGGAATGGTCCAGACGCTCACCGCACAGAACACTTATAAAAATGTTCCATGCGGCGGACCATTCCATCAAGGACAGGGGAGCCTTAGGCTGTGGTGTGGCCGCTACTAACCGGACCTGGTCCGTGTTTTCCTCGACCTGGAGGTTAAAGGAGGATGCGGAGGCGGTGCCCTTGCTTAAGAGTTCACGGAAATCAATGTATCTGTCCTCCGCGATTTTTGTCCTGGGGGCAACAGGAACCCCCAGGTCGACCGGCAAAGACATGTCCACGAATGTACCTTTCCAAGATTCCAGCATCACAGAGGAAGGCTGGGATGTAGCCCGGCTCCCCTCCAGGGCGCCAGACGTCTATTGGTCTCTGCATTGTCTCTGCGGAGGGCCTGTAGCTCCTGTGGGAGCTGGGTTTGTATGTCCAGCTCCTGGAGGCCCGGGGGCGAGGTTGCAGGAGATGTCTCGACTCTCCGCGAGGTGGATGGGATGGCTGGAGGGGACGGGGCTGTTGGTGTGTAACTGGGCGACAGCATGGCAGTTGCTCTGCCCCGTTTTCGCCCGTGCCGAGGGGCCTCCGGGACATGCTTAATAGGGCTTAGCCCTGGAGAAGGCAGGGGTTGAGGAGGCACCGGCTGTAGGTCCGTACCACCCGTCCCCTTAGGGCACCTTTTGCCCTTAGTGGAAGGTGTTCGGGGTGAAGCGGGAGGACCCGAGCCGCCCATACACGCCTGGATAAGGTTAGGGGCTGGCGTCTGGCATTCTGGGTGGGTTTCGCCTTCGGCATGATGAATTCTGAAAGAAATAACGAGAAGAAAAAACAGAGAGGGACCATTAAGGTAGGGGGTAGAATGTCATGAATCATGGGGAGGTTCGGTAGTAATTGTGTAGGTATTATAACCACCACTCACTCAGCACAATGATGTATGCACCAAATACTCACCCAGCACAACCAAGTGTGCGCCAAATACTCTCTCAGCACAACCAAGTGTGCACCAAATACTCTCTCAGCACAACCAAGTGTGCACCAAATACTCTCTCAGCACAACCAAGTGTGCACCAAATACTCACCCAGCACAACCAAGTGTGCACCAAATACTCACCCAGCACAACCAAGTGTGCACCAAATACTCACTCAGCACATCCATGCGTGCCCGAACTACTCATGCAGCACAACCAAGTGTGCACCAAATACTCACTCAGCACATCCATGCGTGCCCGAACTACTCACGCAGCACAACCATGGGTGCACCAACTATACACCCAGCACAACCGAGTGTGCCCCAACTACATGTACCAGCACAACCATGTGTGCCCCAACACTCACACAGCACAAACATGTGTGCACCAACTACTCACCCAGCACAACCAAGTGTGCCCCAACTACATGTACCAGCACAACCAAGTGTGCACCAACCACTCGTACCAGCACAACCATGTGTGCCCCAACACTCACACAGCACAAACATGTGTGCACCAACTACTCACCCAGCACAACTATGTGTGTACCAACTATTCACCCAGCACAACCATGAGTGCACCACTTACTCGCCCAGCACGACCAAGTGTGCCCCAACTATTCGTACCAGCGCAACCAAGTGTGCTCCGACTACCTGAACCAGCACAACCAATTGTGTACCTCAGTCACCCAACACAACTATGTATGCACCAACTACCCCCCGTAGAAATAGTATATTATAAGAATTGTGTGTAGTATAGCCTATCTAATGCGGGCAGTAATTACTAAAACAGGCATGTAAACGATATCTGATGATAGCAAAGCAACATGATGGGCAAATGAATTGAAAAGGAAATGAAAAAGTCCTCGCATAAACGTTATGCAGGCTCTCCATTAGAAGAAGAGCCAGCAGCCCGCGCGACGCGCAGAAGGACTCCCCGTAGGCCCTTGAAAGCTTCTTTAAAGAAGGAGAGTGTACCCCATCCGGCCGCAGGCCACCAGCAAAGGTAACTTCTCCGGATTGGTTCCAGGAAACTCCACAAACCCAAACCGGGCAAATCGAACGCGCCGGTTGCCCTCGAGCTCTTTTAATAAGCAGGAATTCACGGCTGTTGCCAATGTGTTGTACTCCTGAAAATAATAACGAGCAGCTCGACATGGGATGGTGGGATATGTGGGAGCACGGGGCAGCAGCTGACAGATGTGAACCGACAGTATGTTAAACTGACGTTGGATAAGGGAACACAGGGCGATATAACGCATCGCAAGTTCCTGTGCGTCTGTGCCCTTCTCCAAATTATTGTCCCCCAAGCACACGATGAGTACTCTGGGCCCAGATTCCCTCAGAACGCGGAGCACTCTGTGAGAATTTTAAACCGCCGAAACCCTCGATTCGAACGGAAAGGCCTGACATGTGGAAATCTCTGAAGAATTCTGGTGTCTTCCTGTCCCTCATGTGTGAACTGAGGTGGGTGCAGTGAGAGTGCCCCAAAATCAGAACCGGGATGAGGGAAGGAGCAGCTTGCATCCTGACCGTAACGCTGTATGCAAATCTCGGGAGAATCGAACCCCGTGACTAAACGAAAATTGAAATGGTAGGCCTAGATATATCTGATATCTACAGGGACGACCGATATAGAATCTAGATCTAAGATCGAGGTTGGCCCAGCTCAAGTCCAATAAACAACCCACTGTTTGCTGCAAACCTGGTGGGCGTCAATAAAACAGGGGCATAAAAAATATATATGTTTGATACTGCAATACAAACCGTGAAGAGCACATAAAAAACTGAAACAGGTGAAACACAGGAGCACAAAAAACACGTCCGAATGCTATGCGTGCAAAGAGACAAAAAAGAGGCAGACCCTGGGAGCTAGCGCGTCACTCTGCCAGGTGGTCGGTCACGTGCCTGTTAGACCCACTGAGCCAAAAACGCGTGTTTTCCGTTAATAAATCCCAATTTCCCCACCGGAGTACGCTGGACTTGCAACCAGAAGGTAGAGGGAAATCACAAGAAAAAAAAAGCTATCCTGCATAAAACAAGGATCATTTGTTCCTTTCGAAGACAGAAATTGTCGAGACGTTGGTGTCTCCTTGTTTTCTCCGGGATAGCTCTTTTTTCTTGTGATTTCCATTTACATTGTTCAGCTTCCCTTCAGCCTTTATCTACTTTTTGCATTCAGAAGGTAGAGGGTTCGACTATTGGCCAGGCAAGCGTTGTGTTCGCTGTGTCTTTCGGGAAAAAAAACACATTACATAAGTTTGCCCCGCTCCAGCCAGTGCACTAATTAAGTAAAAGTAAAGTTCCTTCAAGGCCAATGAGGCACACAGAGCCTGGGTTTACCCCGGTTTCGGTAGTGTGAAGCGGAACAAATGATTTTTACTTCATCTCCTAGACAGGACGCTGGTCTGTCGTAGGTTTGCTTACTCGGCAAAATCTGCTGGTACCCAATTCGCACCTGGGTTCAGAGAGAAACTGTGATGTAAAGTGTCTTTCCCAAGGACACAAGAGGGTCACTTCCCGGATCGAATCCTGGACCCTTGGATTAGGAGTCTAACGCTCTAATCATTGTTCGGCCACCGCGCCAGTGCACTATGTTTACCAATAAACTTTTCTGGGAAGTACATTTCATACGGACTTCCGTCTTTTCTAGGTAATCTAGCATCCTTTGTTCCGTTTTGCACGGCTGAACCCGTAATGGGCTCTGGCTCTTTGGCCCTTGAAAGGACTATAATATAAAAGTATACACACCACATCTGAAATAGGACCAAGAGTGAGAACGACGAGAGAAGGATCTGAAGATATCTCCAAGAGTAATTCTGGAGCAAGTAAGCAAATAGACACATCATCGGTAGTATTGTTATACCGCCAAACATATTCCACACTCCAAGGATGCGCCGCTCCTTGCTGGGGAGTATCTCCAAGGTAAACGTGCTCACCCCCGTCACACAGCCCTGTTTAAAATGTACGAAACGTTACACACCTGTCACATACCACTGCATGGCGACATACGAAAGAAATGTTTGTAATAGATACAATATAATATGTCACAAGGGCCTACGTGGCTAATGCGAAATGCTTGTAAGACAAACACCTGTCATGTAGCCATGCATGGCGAGTGAAAATGCTAGTAAAAGATACATCTGTAACACTGTCATACATCGAAGTGAAAACATGTTTTTTTAAACACATAGATCTATTAGAGAGCTGTGCATGACAATGACAAAACTTGATATTTGTAATCAATCATGGCGTGAATACAAGGAAGATAAAAATTCAGTCCGCTTTAATTTTCGTCAGAGGTTTTATGTAACATCGTTCTATCTAAAGAATAACAAAGTTTTTACGTGTCCATTAGAATTACATTTTTCTAGACTGTTTTAATCGAGGAGAGGCTTATGATTAACTGGGTCAGTTTTGACCATTCACTGGTCTCGTAATTTCAATATTTGACGTATACAAATGCACATGTGACTTCGCTCTCAGAGGCTGACGATCAACTTATTCTTTTACAAGAAGAAATTGAAAGCCTATAACATTGCAAGTCATAACTCTAAACCAAACAGGGTTCTTGTGCTAAACTGACACTCACAGAGATGTACTAACATTCACTAACGCACATACACACACGCTCTCTCTCTCTCTCTCACACACACACACACACACACACACACACACACACACACACACATTCAAAACCAAAAAGACAAAAAAAAACATACGTTTGCTCTTAAAAGACCTGAACTATTCATGCAATGACTCGGGATGAAATGTATTCATTAATAAACAGAGCGCCTTCTAAACCTTAAGAGGTGACATTGCTTCTGATGCCAATCTTTAAAAATAAATATTTTTCTGCAAATTTCTTTCATCTTCCCATTACATTGCTTAAACATACACCAAACTTGCTGCAAAAAGAAGTTTGAAGGTTCTCGTAACCAAGGAAACGAGAAAAAATGGCAGAAAGTAAACAACTTTCACAAAAAGCTAAAACTCAGGACCTGCTTGTAGTAGATCAAGAAATGAGACATTTATGGAAACACTGGGTTAATATCTAAAATGTGACCCAGTTTCTTTTAAATATTCTGAAAAATAAAAAAGTTATGATTTTTTACATTATTTAGTGTTATAAAACAAATTAATAAGCATACATATGATGGAATACTGCACAGAAGCGTTCAAAAGACATACGATACATGATACAATAGAAACATTTGTCGTCCGTTTTACGTACTATCGTAAGCGACACTTTGAGCAAAATCGAATTACATGTGTCGTTATTGCGCCATTTTGATATAACTACTCTTTGTGTTCTCTGAAATCGACGTTTCGATACTCCTAGTAGTTTGGGAGATATAGAACGTATCATGCTATCGTATCGCAAATGTAAGCTCCTGGGAGATTTCACGTACTATTGTATTAGATGATACGATAGTACGTGCAAGTAACAAATCATGGCAACAACTTTCATGCCTGGTAGCACTGCTTTCACGTACTATCCTGTGGGCAAAAACGTATCGTAACCAATATTGTATACAAGAGTTTTACACAGTAGTAAAGGATTTCACATACTATCATAAGTATTAAAAAATCATGATTTACTCCCAAACCATTAGGATTTTGTTAAATACACAATAGACATATACAATGTATACAATAATCCACACGTGATTAAAAATTCAACACATTGGTAGCAATGACAACGACACAATCGTCAACTGAAAATAGCGAAAACCTTTGAACCTTGATGTCTCGAAAGTGTTCGAATGTCGCTTACGATAGTTCGTGAAATCAACGACAAATTATTCTGCTGCTTTTTACGAGTACATTCATTTAATCGGTATATTATGCACGCTTAAACAGAAAGGTTTTGTGTTACTTTTCAAGGCTAATTTAGAAAAGGCTTCAAAAGATTGTTTATTGCGTCCTTGTATTGCTTTTTTGAAGATTGAATAGACAGTTATAATAATAATGGACAGTGGTTGTATGAGTTTTGACATATTGATCTAATAATTGATTTGCTGATTGATTAACTGAGTGTCTGTGAGTTGGATTGATTGGGAGATAAATTTGTTAAAGCATCACGAGTACACGTATAAATCCGCTGGTAAATTACTTTAATCAATGGTTAGAATGACGTTTTATTTTTACTGCCTTTTACCTGTTGAAAAGCCCCGACAAGGAACTTGAAAACAGCAATCACAGCATAGTTCGGAGCAAAGCCGATCATGAGACCGCAGACCAGTGTTCCAAAGTTACTGCCCACCAGAGCCAGCTTGCGGCCGTAACGGTCACTGACGGTCGTGGTGATGACTGCCCCTATGCCTTGACCAATGATCAGGAGTGTCTGTAGTAGTTGGTTCAGAGCTGCCCTGTTACATACAAGGTCGAACTGAGGAGATCATAATACATATTTACCTGAAAGGTTGTGGACGTGAAGACAATGGTACAGACAGCGACTCACAGGACATTCATTCTGGTATTGTGGATTGAAAAATACTGACTTACAGTTAAGATTAGTTAATAGCAGCAGAAAGACAAGAATAAGATGATTTGTTTCGAAGAGTACACAAAGATTCTCAGGCCAGAGCCCCAGTGCTTACGCACGTGTGGGTGCATGTGTGTGTGTTTGTTGTTTATTTGTGTGCGTGCATGCGTGTGTCTGTCTTGGTCATGAGCTAGCATAAAAATGGCGCTATATTCTGTCGCGTGATTTGTCCTTCACAGCGGCCATTCCATTCAGATAAAAAGAGAGTAATATTACTACTGGCCGTTTCCACTTTTTAGGAAAGAAAATTTGTAAAGGGTACCTTGCGATTACACTTGACCGAAGTCGAAATGAGACGTTTGTCTTCTTGTGTTTATTTCTTTCCCCCCTGGAAAGCTCGAAAAGACCTACAAGTACTCCTTTTAGTCATTCCAATTTCGGATAAGGTTCGCGTCGCATGCCCAAAATAATATTGTTCACAATATGTCGCTTCGACTTGTTGAAAAGTCAATATGATATGATATATTATACCGATTTTTTGCTTCAGTTTTTTTATTCCTTAAATGGACTTTGGTTAACAGAAGACGTTAAAACAGAAAAAGGAAAAAATATGAGAGCTTTCCTCCCATTGTCTCCGTTCAATTTTTCTACTCGTAAAACCTGTTTACACTGGTAGCTTTGTTAATTATTTTTGAATCCATATCTGCCTTATTCTTCTGTCACGCATTAAAAATCACAAGAACATGATTGAATTAACGAGCTCTAGCCCTCACTCACAGTGGAAGCGACTGAAAGGAATTTAGGCTTCTCGTACTCCATCCCGTAGACACACGCTTCTTCCCTGAGTTTCTCGTGGTTGGACCACACCTCGATGTTGCATTCACCATACGTCACAGTGACGTTGTTGGTGGAGTTGACGTAAGCGTCCAGAAACGATGACGTCATGTTGTCAGGGGCGGCACACTTGTGAGGAACCGCTCGACCTGAGGTAGAAACAAGGGTTAATAACAATATTTAAAAAAATCGAACCATATTGGAAGTCATGGGCTCTTGGAAAAAATGATATCAAGTCTACATACTGCTTAATAGTGTACGCTATTCACGTGAAAGATACTAAATAGTTTTTGATTTATGTTGATTTACATGTACATGTATATACAAACGAGATCACGAGAGTGCAAATTTGTGAGCACTCCGCCACGTTCATATATTAAACAGTTTTTGGCTTATATTGTTCCAGCGCAAACTTGTAAGCTGGGATGTTCCTAAAGATATTGCAATTTGATTTTTATTAATATCTTATCTAGAAGCTGAGATATCAACATTTCAGAAAAGTAAGAAATGAGAAAATTGCATTTAAAGTTTATACATTTATTTTCAAGGTTCACACTTAGATACAAGTTATAAAACCTGTCTAATTATATATTTTCACATCCAAACTTCATCATACAATGAAAATAGGTATTTTCAAACATGTATTTCTAGGTTTGCATCATTTCCAGTTTCAGTGCAATGTCAAGTCTACATTTTTATCGCTTTTTATTCGATACAATATAAACCGGGCATGGATCTATATTTATAGGCTTACTTCGTTGGTAGTTTCCATTGTAGTTCCAGTTTAAACTGTAATTACTCGTATTAAAAAGAGACACAAATGCAATGAAAAACGGTGTTATAAAGGAAAACTTCTTCATTTATTCCGTATTTGTTGGTAATATCTTTTTTCTCTGCGGGATAAAACAACTGGCAGAAATTAATGCACCTTGCGGCAAATATGATTTTCAATGTCATAGTCACTAGGCTACTTCGGTAGCATTTGTTCGGTTCTAGACCTAGAATAAATACGCAGAAAAAAGAGGTCTAAAAGAGACGGATAAATATTGAACCAGAACGTACGTTCAGGTTTTCGTCATGGTGCAGACAGCCATACACCACTCACTTATAAAGACGTGATCCAAAAGCTGAAACCACACGGGGAACTGGGTACAAAAAGCCAGCAAAATCTGCACGGTCTGATAGCGACCAACCGGGCCCAACGCCGTCAGCACCTTGTCCACGTGAAATCCGTCTTGGGATGAGGGTGCCATTTTGATCAGCACTCAGAACAACACTGACACCTATTTAGTGGAAAGCAGGAATAACGTGAAGTAAAAAAAAAAAGTAAAAATTAACACTTTTATCATGAAATCTTAGACTGTGGCACCATCAGTTATAGTGCTAAAATATAATTTTAAAAAAATAGATTGTATTTTTGTAACATGCAAAGATCTCATTCCTTTTCTGTCAAGAGTGGTGGCTATATTTTTGTTTGCACTCTGCGTAAATGAATTGTGAAGAAACTGCTTTCTTAATTAATCTGAGATCTACGCTCAATTTTTTTTCTCATTCTAGTAGGTGAATTGATTTCTCCTGAAAGTCAGACTGAAGCAAGATGCCACAGCAGGTCAGCTGTAATTGTGTTGGTGCTAAATCAAGACTTCATTTTTTTCATAACTCCAATGCTTACAATGTGTCCCTGACAACGGCCTCAGATGTCAGAAACTGTCACCCCTTGGCAGATAATGTTAAACAAAGTAAAACTAAAATGTAAAGAGACGTTATTATATCTATATAAAGTTAATGATTGACAAAATAATAAAAAGAAATAGTAGCTCCTTAATGAGAAGGAGTATACCTCTCGAGCTCTTACCTTGGACGTTTTCCTACCTTCTGTTTACAAAAAAGATCAAATCCAGGTTAGAAAGACGGGTTGACAACACCGAACGATTTCAAGTTATAGTTAAGACTATTGCAGTTAGTTTAAGAAGCGAAACCGGAGCGTTTCGATGTTGCTCCGGAAGGCCAGAATTTTGCTTGCAGGCTAGAAAGGAAAACTAGGCGCATTAATTTTATTCTCTTAAGCGAACGGATGTGGGTGACTTCGTGAATTTTAAATGATCATCAATATTTAATAGATGCAAGAACAGGACGCAGTAGATCAGAAAATGTTCTGATGTTATCAAATGTTAGTGAAATATAGTGAAGCACACAATGTACCGTTTGAACATTCGATATTTTGGCCTCACCACTATTCTAGTTCAAACGGTATATGTGCAAAGTCTGCGTAACGCTCTAACATTATGAATCACTCCACAACATTAACTTGAATGGCTCATTAAATATTTGCTCTTGTTCTTGTTCGTGCGTTACAGACCTGGGGTCTTGCTAGTATAATATTACGTATATTTGCATGCAAATGGTACACTTTAAAATATGCGTTTACTGAATTATGAGCAATGAATAAACCCATGAAGATAATGAATACATTTAACATGTTCACATACTCTGAACTCGACTCGGTCATATGGGGGAAAATGCTACATGTAAAACAATAATAAGCTCATTCGTCGGTCAACAATAACAAAAACAGAATTTTAGATCTATAGGCCTACCCATACCAGACTTTGCCCTAAAGCTAAATATTTCAAGTTTATTGCCGTCCAAAGGCAGAACGATGGACATGATGTATCTGCAAATGATTGGTTGAGAAAAATGCAACACTTTGCCGTGGCTTAGACTGTCTAAAGTATTGAATGCTTCTAATCATGATCGTGCATGGAGTTTGTTTTCAGTTTTACCCGGTTATAAATGCAAGGAGCAACAGATTGTACTTTTTTAAGTCACGTAGGCTACGTTATGGAAAATTGCACAGTTACTGCCTTTGCAAATGTAGATACAATGTTCTGCCTCACCCGACTATTTCGGGTGCAGATACTTCTTCAACCCTTCACACAAAAAATATATTTAAAGGGCAAGGCAAGTCCAAGAAGACAATAATATTATATAGAAAACTAGAATTTTTTCATATTCGTCGTAAAGCGTTCTGCCTTTGGATGGTAGTTTAGTTCAATTTAAAAGGGCGAATCGGACAACGCACGCACATTTATTTGTGTTATGAATACACTGGCGGACTTTTCTCAACGCAACAACTAATTTGGGACAACATCTTGAAACATCTACTAGACCTAATTCTAATATGCTTGAAACTAAAATTGACCAACCCACTGAAATGCAAGAAAGCTGGGACAGCAACTGAAAAAATCTACTACACCTAGGTCCAATATTCCTAAAACTAAAACTGATCAACCCACTAAGATGGAAACAAGCTGGGAAGCAACTAAACAAATCTACTACACCCAGATCTAGTATGCCAAAAACTAAAATTGATCAACCCACTTAGATGGGAAGAAAAGCTGGGACAGCAACTGAAAATATACTAGACATAATATACTATGCCTAAAACTAGCACTGAACTACCCACTAAGTTGAGACAAAACCCCACTAAGATTGGACAAAAACCCACTAAGATTGGACAAAAACCCACTAAGATTGGACAAAAACCCACTAAGATTGGACAAAAACACACTAAGATGGGCCACCAAATTAACACAGCTACTGGGCCTAGATACCTAGGCCACATCGGGTATGCCTGAAACTAAAACTTACCTTATCGCTACGGTGGGACAAAAACCCACAACGACGGCACAAAAAAACCCATCAACCTAAAGGGAAAAATTCACTGAGGACAGAAATCCACATTAGGCTAACGTAAAAGAAGAATACTAGAGTAAATGATGTCAGAAAGACACAAAAGGCTTGAAAAAAAAAAGAACACTGATTCAGAGTTAAGATTTAGATCTACTATATCAGAAGAGCATGCGCCTCTAAGTCTGATCTTTTCTCATATTTCATTAGTGACTAGATTTAATTTGTCAGTGTTGAAAAGATGATTCGGACAAATGGAACTTTGATGAAGAACTTACAAGATCCATTTGGGAAATATACATTCTCTGACAGTTGTAAAATTGTTTGTTATTAGTGCCTGTCTGTGGGTGGGTGTCTCATTCACACTTTCTCTCCCTGTCTTCCCTTCTATTTCTCTCCTTCCCTCTCTCCCTCCCTCTTTTGCTTTTTCTATCTCCCACTCCTTTTTCAAATAACTACCTGAACTATCTCCCCCCCCCCCCTTTCTCTCT